>JANIHZ010000006.1:8049473-8063812 GCA_027478365.1 Erythroxylum rufum | reverse complement strand
GTCTCTTCCCGTTCCGCCTCCAACTACCAAAGACGCTAACCAAACGCAGCGTTACGGAGACAGAATTTTTCTGTCTTGTCCACTGTCCCCAATAACAGGGACACTATCCACATGCAGCATATATGTTCCCTCCATGCAAAACACAGGCGCCACCACAAGTTTTTACGGGACAGGTTAATACTGGGTTTGTCTTGTCTTTGCCTGGGCTCATTAGCTGGGTTTGGCATTATCTGAGATGTTGACACCTTAAACCACTGACACTTATAGCCCAGCCCAACAGCCCATCGGATAATCATCCTCTGCTCAGCAGCCGAAACCTTTCCTTGCTTAAGAGTGGAATTTGCAAACGTCCTTCATAATTATACCATTCACTCATGCAATGTGGCTTTCCTGCCAACTAGATACTGAGTTATAGATGCAAGAACTTAAATTATGATTGGACCTACTCATCATAAATACTTGAGCTTCCATTTCTTGTCCTACTCTCTCCCATTCCTCAGTTTTTCACCGTTTGTTCTGTTTTGATTCCTTCGGTAATATTTATGAGAGACTTTCCATTGCTAGGACTATGTCTCAGTGGCATCATTTTAGACTTTTAGTGGCCCACTGCGTCACTGACTTCTTTGTATAGCTGCTTTGCTCGGTTGTTTAAGATGTGGTGAATTCCTCGTAATTCAGTCATTACCATTCCAGTACTTAGACCCTACTGTAATTGCACTTTTGAGATAAGAACAACTGAAAGTAGGGACAGGAAATTATTGGAATTACATGTTACTGCACACTGTCTTCTTCCAACGAGTAAGGTGCTGCATCATATAAGCACTACCATAAATGAGTCTTTCCAACGAGTAAGGTGCTGCATCATACAAGCACTACCATAAATGAGTCTCACAACCATATCTGAAAAGCAAATTCAGTTTCTTCTACGGAGACTCACCACTTCATTAACTTGACGTCCTCTGGCCCGTAGAATGATAGTAGGTTAATAAAACTTATGTCGTACTTGTTCTGGTAAGTTTGTACTATCTTATTCAAACGCTTACCCCGGTAAAAAAATTTAGTCTGATAAAGCCACCAACTTTGAAACAATTTTAATACTTTACAAATAAAGGAAGCGTAGTCAGAGCGAAGTTGCCAAAGTCGATGTCCTGTTTTACGGAGATGCTGCAGCACATAGCTGTTTACCACTCGACTTCACATGCATACTCGTTTTAGTGATAGCGGGTGAACTATATACATAATATATTAGGTAGATTAAACAGTCACAGATGACTTTATCATAAGCTCATAAGGTCAAGCCTAGTAATTACATTAATATTCTTTGATGACTCTCATCCATAAGAGACGAAACTAAACCCAAAAAACAAGAATAAGAGGTGAAAGGCATTAGATGTCTACATTATATATCTCGTGCTTGGTTTAGCTAAGACCGTAATTTGGATATATGTCCATGTCTATGTCCCCCTCGTCTCCTTTTTTTTATTGCAAGCAACTTTAGAAGATAATAATATACTCTGTAGGTCAAAAGAGAGAGCTTTGAGGAGTTTAAAGATGGTGGGGTGTTGATAAAAGAAGAGAAGAGATATTCACTGGAACCAATTGCCACCACCTCTTTTTTTAACTCATCATCTATAGTCTATACCTGACCATTATCTTTCCCTTTTTTCTTCTTTTTGGGTTGAAAATACGCTACAGTCCAATTCTACTAACTACTAAAAGCAAAGAACAAAAGATCAACAAAGACATGACAAACAAAATCAAAAGATATTGTCCCCCAGTTCAACACTCCTTTGCCTTTCACCTTTTCCCCTTTTTGTGCCTGTGTTTTTAATCGATCTAATTGCTTCTAAATCCTCTTTTAATCTCCTCTTATGCAGCCTTTGTTTTTAATCTGGTTAATGCTGCTCCTTCCTGTACTTTCTTTTTCAGGTCTTGTTCTTTCTACCCCCACTAAAAGCACCATAGCCTGTACAAAAGAAACACATCTCACGAGGTTTCGGTGCAAAATGTGATACTTACAGTTTTAACAAATCAATCTAAACTAAGTCCACTTATGTCACTGTCTATAACTAAACCAGTAGACATGAGCAAGTCTTTTACTGCTATACTCTCTGAGTCTTTGGTTTCTCCAAGCCATACGTAATATGTTTAACATGTCAATAACTACCAAACCAATACCGTTTACAATAATTGTCAATGTGAGCCGAAATGAGAGTTTTGTACACACTAGTGTTTCTCCGGCATTCACGGTACATCAGAGGATTTTGATGGAATAGTTAAACGGGGTTCAGTAGGTTAAGCAATTTATTAAGAAATCTAGATAGTTGCGTTATTTAAGATTGCTAGAATAAAGCCAAGTCATGATTCCCTTTGATTTTATAGCCCTAGAAAGCACACGCAGGCCTTCTTGAATAAAAAGTGGAGCTCTGCTGACTGCTATATTTCTACTTTGCAGGCATTTAAGATTGGAAATGCGAACTATGTGGCCACTAGCAATTTTTTGAATTCAATTTTTTCGACGAATGTTTACATGCTCAGTGTACAGTGGCCATTTCTTTACTCCTGGGCTAGGTGTGAAATCCTATCGGAGTTCCTTTCACTATCAAGGGTGGACTGGCTCAGCATTGACTTTTCCTACACTGTCTCCGAGTCCTTACCTGCTTATTGGCTTTGTGTCCCCGAATCGGATGGGTTTCACATAGAAGAAACTAGAAAGATGACGGCATGGTTTATAGGTAGGACTTGGAAGACTGTGTAACGGGAATTAGAAAGCGTCAAGAAATGGACGGTGAAGTAACAGCAGGATAGGTTTTACTACTCCATCCAGTCTCATTCATTCAAATTCAATGGCCAAGCATTTTAAAACACCAGCCATTCATACATATAAAGATCTATTCCAACGAGGTCAAACGCCAAACTGCAATATTGGTCAGAAAATAGAAAGTTTAGATAATCCATCAGTGGCCGACAACTTGTTCCTCACTTCACATGCAAACAAAATCCTCCCTTCTGATCATACACATTTTCGTTTCCATTTTCCCTCCTTCAGGTTTCCCTCTCACCAACCTTTTTCTTTCTCTTTTTCATGCACTAGACACTGGACACATGTGGGCATGTAGATTTTACAAGACCTACTTGGGTTCAATTTTGTTGGGACTCGACGAAACTGCAGAATTTTTAGGTAGTAAATGAATATGGCCATATAGGATCTTTATTTATATAGAATATATGTTACATTATACCATGTTGGTACTGAAAGATGACATTAGTTAGAAACAAGTGGGGCATAAGAGAACATATATTATGTTACTGCAAGGGTCTCTTCATTGCTTTTCTTGTTCATGTTCTTCAACTTCCTGCCTGGTAAAATGCCAACTATCTCTGCTTCCAAATCCCATCTTTACTTGGAAGGATCAGATTTGGACTGCACTGAAAACGCAGAGATTGTAGGCAATTTAACTTGTTTACTTAAAAAGGAACACAAGGATTATTAGCCGTGCAACGCTAGTCCATTAAGGAAAAGGATAAAAATAAAAGGAAACAGATGAATTTGATGCACTAGCGAGTGCTACTGTGAAATTCAGCAGCTGCATGGTTTAAGCTCTGAACTGCTCTGCCCTTCTTGGACAGAGGCTCTGATGAAGATGACACTGATGATGCCACAGACCACGCATCGTTTGAGCTATCTGGGCTAAAGGACATATCTATTACACCTTTTGGGCTGCTTGCCATTGAACCCCACTTGCGTTTGTTTGATTGGTTGCCATGGTCTTTTGGTACCAATTCCATAATTAGCTCACCGCAATCTGCTACTTTATCCTACATTACAAGTGACAAGCTTTCATGATTCAGTAAACGTACAAAGATAATAGCTTTCTGGTTTAACATGGCAAGATGAGACTGAAATTTGAAGTACGTTACAATGGCTTGATACCTTTTCGATTCCAAGAATTCCCAATAGCTGGTTTTCATATTCAGTTCCAATACGAGGCTCTACATCATTAATAACGTGCAGAATTGTCGCAGAAGCAATTACAGAGGGCAGATAATGCATTGACCTAGAATCTGCAGAAATCCAATGAAGTAAAAGTTGAGAACAAATCCTGGTATTGTTTTTAACATAAAATAACCTGATTAATCATCAAGAAAGGCAAAGGAAACTTTCTGACGGCTTACCTGATATGATACAGAGAATTATACGCTCGCACCTCCTCAGAAATTCCCAACAGGGATAGTCCTTTAAACCGAGCCTCCTCGTAATATAATCAAGAAACGATAATGGGGTAACAGGATTCATTTTCCATCGAAGAGTAGAAAGAACCAGAATCTCCATTCTCTGTACGGTTTTATCCTCAAACACATACCTACTATCCTCCACCTACACAAATCAATGAAAACCACATTAATCCGACTATCTACCCTCAAGCAAAGCTTGAACTTTACTATACAATCAAACACATATATCTACCTGAAGGTCAGTCAGAAGTGGAACTTGGGTCTCTTCCACTTTAGCAGCAAGCGAGATACAGGCCACAGCAGCGAGCTGCGTCATCCATGGTTTATCTGTTTCAAGTTGGAAACTGAATAGGAATCTATCAAGATAGTTCACTGCCAAAACTGCTGTCAGAGCAGTGAAAGAATAGTACGTGTTGACCTTAAGCATCCGCTCTACTGCTTCACGGCGAGCCTCGGCAAGAGATGGATTATTCTGTAAGTTTTTGCACAGTTGGTTTTGTTCTTCTTTAGAAAACAAAGTGGAGAGTTCCTGATAGTCCCAAGATAAGTCCTGCTCTAGTAAGATTGGAAAAGGGCTTCTGTTACTGTTATTGTTGGTGGAATAGGTCGTCTCTTCTCCGTCTTCCTCCGAGTTCTCGTCCGCACAATAGGGAGCATCACAAAGAAAGGTAGCGTTTTGTTGGTATTGAGGTTCCTGTAGCGCACTTGGTTCACGATGATGCTTAGCCATCTTCTTCTTCGAAGAAGAGGTTCAGATCTTGGTTCATAACAAAGAAGATGATGCGAAGGTGAAAGGAGAAGAGAGGGCTAAAACAGGCCCGGCCACAGCAATCTCTCAAGTCACCTTCATTGGAGCAAAGAGGAGGTGGTGAGCAACAGTAACTCAAAAGGTGAGGACGAGACTGTGCGAAGGAAGGTGCTTATGGGTTTGGAGCTTTTGGATGGGTCTTATTTGTTTATTGGGGAACGTCTCGTTTCTATCGTCCCAGTCCTGAATCATGGGCCATGCAGCTCAATTACTCGACACGTGACACTTGTACCCGATACTGCATGGTCCCACGATGTTTTTTTTTTTTACTTTTGTTATTTTTCACTTCACTTTTCCCCCTTCAGCAATGTTTTAAAACCAAAAATAAACCGAAAAGAAAAAATTATTAGAGTTTAAAAAATTGAAAAGTGTTAAAATAAAATTAAAAAATTAAAAAGTTATCTTTATTTATTGAAAATTTTAAAATTTAGTTAAAAAATTATTAAATAAAAATTATTTTAATTTATAAAAATTAACAGATTAATTAATAAAATAATTAATTTTTAACAACAAAAGTTATTAAAATAAATCAAACTAAAAATTTAAAACTAAATAAAAAATAAAATTTTAAAATATTTACAACTAAAGTAATCAAATATTGAACTTTAACATACCACGAAACTTCAGGGATGGATCTTCAGTCCATTTTTTTTGTCCTTACTCTGTCCTATTAAATTTTAGTCATTTATTTACATAGTCTCGTATAAATAAATAGCTGGGATTCAATAAAATAGAATAAGGATAAAAAAAATAGACAGAATTCTAATAATCAAAGCCCCCCCTTCTTAAGAATTTGGGCATGTTAGTTAAGAGATGTCCAAAAACGATAATTTGGAGATTTTTGTGTGTTTTTGTGGTATGAGTCAGTGACCATATATGAGTTTTCTTTTGTTCTTTTTCAGTTAAGTGCATACTAAATACAATTTTGAGGTACACCCAATGGTTTATATATTAAGTCATCCAATATGTTATAAGCTAAAAATCGTGTTCTTCATCTTTTCAAACTTTAGAATTTTAGTTTCCCCTCTTTGTTCGTCTGGTTTTGGGTTTCAGGCGTTCATAAGGAAGTTGAATTTCCGCAGGCGGGATGGCTATGCCTACACAGAACCCAACGCCTGAAAGTACCCTCTCATCCCTATTGAGGACAGAAAGCAAATTTATATTTTTTGAGGGAAAAAAATATAAATTTGGGAAATGCTAGCTGGCAAGAACCCTGTAAAAAAGGGTTTCTTTAACCGGTGATTTGGGAGAGAAGAGATCTAAACCAGAACTAAGAAATTAGAAAATTGAGAAACGACGAACAATAATCATAGTCAAATGATTAAGTCATTAAAAAGGGTTTAAGCAAATTCTTTAGCACATTTTTTATATAATTGTGGAATCTCGAGATGGTACTAATTATTCGTTAAACCAATTAGGCTTTTTTCTTTCTTTTGTGTCACATGTATGTGTTAGCTCAAAACGGGATTGAAGATTAGGTCTCTGGCAATAACAATTCTGGAAATTCAACCATGATTTGGAAACTTCGATGGCAGACTAAGATATGTTATAATGTTATTAATACACACTAGACGTCGGCTCAAAGTTCTGGACTCTTGTCCTCGTCCACTGCTTTTCCACAGATGGTTTCTTCTGATGCAAGCAAAAGCACTCATATCTTCATTTACAAACGTAAAAAAAATTATTACTTGCTATTGAATATTTATCATAATTGCATAAAATTAAAGTTGAAAAATTATGAAGTTTAGAGATTATAAAAGCATCCAGTAAGATTACTTGTATGTAAGGAGAAGAAGATCACAAGTTAGAATAACATAACAAAGAGAAGGGGACGTACAATTGATGTCCCTTCGTATCTTTACAAAACGAAGACCTTTCACACTAGTATTGTTGACTTTAGAGATTGTAAAAGCACCGATCATAAGATATAGATATTATGTGCAATGTTAACATATTTGATAAATAAAAATCATTGTGAGATTTGGTCTCAGATTTAACATACAGTATACCTTCATTGCTCTGCAATAGTCTATGCATGACACTGTAATCCCACTAGTAGTTGCCGGACATGTTAAAAGAAGAAAACAACAGAACTCTCTGCTGCTAAAAGCCAGAGAAGAAGGTGAGTGGCATGAACAGTTTAATATATTTGAATGGCTTTAGTTTTAGGGTCATTCTTTATTGTTTCCAAGATTGAAGTCGAGGCAAGTAACACAACAAATTTGGTATGGACAAAAACTACTACACTTCCCAATGTAATTTACGGTCTCAACAGGACAACTCAATTCCTTGTTTTTGTTTCGTACGTGAAAAAGAGTATGCTCCCCCCGGAACTCTCTTCAGTAACCTACAATCCATAATAACGTTTGGAAACACAC
Source organism: Erythroxylum rufum (assembly GCA_027478365.1). NCBI lineage: Eukaryota > Viridiplantae > Streptophyta > Magnoliopsida > Malpighiales > Erythroxylaceae > Erythroxylum > Erythroxylum rufum. Next base: position 8,056,390 of record JANIHZ010000006.1, on the reverse strand, counting down.
AAAGATTTCTGTACGTGTGTGTTCGTCTTCAGTTTCTAATTACAATTCTTCCCTTTGTGCCTTTTTGATTTGTTGGTTCATGGAAATTTTAGCAGTACTGTAGGCGGTGTTTATCCACCGGGACGCGTGTAATTATTTTTTCCCCCCCTTCTGATACGTTGCTTTCTTTTCTAGCTCATCTTTTATAGGCTCGAAGTCCAAGAAATGGAGCCAGGGAAATGTAGATGTGGAGGAGAGTTGTTATGAGAGGACGTAAAAGAGGGTTAGTGCAAGCAGGTGAGACGGAATCAATGGAGGCAGGGATCAAGGGGAGTGTGGTGGTTGTGCTTAATTGGCTTCCAGTTCACTAAACAAAGTAAGATTTAAGGGAAACAGCCGACTGTAAATGATGAATACTGCTGTTGTACACGCCACTGTTCTTTTGGGTTTCCTTGTTTTACTTCTTACATGATCATCATCTCAAGTATATATATTATTTATTTTTTCCACTTCTGACTCGAGTTCCTGAAAACCATCAATCACAGTAGTTTCGATCTGGTCCAATGCTAGATACAAAGTCCACACACTTGTATATACTTAATCTGATCACACCAAGTAGCGGATCCCAGATAGTTGATCCCTCCATTAGATTGTTCAGTTCCTAGGCAAAACTTTCACCTATGGCAGGACGTGACATGATTAAACATGAAATCAATTAGGTTAGTCACTTTAAGACAACTAAGGACTTGCGCATACATTACTAGGAAAATTCAATGATGAGTTATTGGATGTTTAGAGAGTGCTCACATGGAATTCTAGTCCAGCTGGAGGGAGGACCTTCCAGTTGGGAGCCCACAGTTCGAAATAGTACCCAGTCGGATGATAAAGTTTGTCAAGTAATCATAACTTGCCATACAGATCGTGATCATCATTGATGCATGGCAACTACTCGAGATATTGTGATCTTTGTTTGTGAATCAATGACGAGGGGTTGACCATCTTGCTGCTGACTCACGACTGGCAGCTTTTCTTGCTTTTAGCTTTCATCCCTCCCCATCTAAATAAATGCATACGCAAATTTACAGCAAAAGTTGCCTCATTTGATCTCATAACTCTGATAAAATTTATTACTTAAATTCCTTAGTTATGGCCGTCACGACTTCCAATGTTGTAGTCTCGAATTGGCATTGATGGCCTTTGCTTCGCTTGTCTACCCTCCAAATAGGATCGACGATTAAAGAGAGAATGCAAAGTAGTAGACTACATGATTATACAAGCATGACACTGCCAACACCAAGGCGTGCGCATTTCATTTGCTGCTCAATGGTGTTTCCTGTACCACGCGTGCTTTGACCACTTAGAAACAAGAAGAAAAATAAAATAGAGGAACTGATTAAACACAAATAATTGTTTCAAGTTCAGAGACTGCCGATATGGGTCATACAGTTTCAACCACTAGAAGCCCAACCCACATAATATAGACAACTTGCGCCTCCGCCACTCGTGACTCAACTACTAGTCTGGCTGGAAGAATCTTACCTTATTGGTTAATGATAATTACTTTGTTGTTGCTTAAAACTCCGTAATACAGGAGAAGTGGTAATTCCGTGCACCGTTCCTACTTTTAATCTACCAACAGCCGCGAATCAAATGGGACATGTCGACCAAAGATCCAAGTTTGTCTGGTTAGACATTAGTACGCTATAGGAGTATAGGGTGCACTTTTAAAGGATGGTAGGGGTATCCTTGAAGGGATCAAGGGGGCATGGGCACTGTTGACCAATTTGATCCAAGAGAAACTCTTTGTCTTTCAACAGTTAAAATCAATTGCCTTTAAACCTCATCTGGATCCACACACTATTTTCTTACTACACAAAATACATTTCGTATAGGTGTGGAAACAAGTGCAGACATGTTTGGTAACGGACAATTTATAATTGACAAAACCTGCGACGACTAATATATCCGCCCTGCCGAATGGGGAATAGGCAGTTACTGTAAGCCTGCAAAAGAATGCGGACACAAAGTCATCATCGTTGAACTCCTGTCAATCATTTTCCTTGTCTTCATTTGTAGGGAAGTGCTAGTCAAAGATTATCTACCACATTGACAGTTGGAAAGATATAGGATACTAGGCAATGACCTACAATCATCACGATGTTGTCCATATGCAAAACATAGAAAATATAATTTCACAATCTTCTCTAACTAATACCAGAATTACATCTTAGATACTATTGTTGATGCAGATCATCAACCGCTACGTTTGAAGTGTTTCCGAATGAATCTTTCTGCATGGGATGGATACTTATCTCGGATATATGCCCGCAGACACTTCTGATAAGAAAAGTCTATCCATCCACCATCAGTTCTTACAACAAACATGCACCTTGACTGTCTAAATTGGGGGTGACGGTCAACCTGTCGTATGACAGGTAGAAGCAGTGAATTGTCTTCTCATAAACGAAGCACGTACAAATCACACAATCATTCAAGAAGCAACGAACAAACATGCAAAGGACGAAGTCATGAGAACTGATTTAAATTCTTGACATATTTGCAATGCGCATTAATTGTAGACTCAAATTTGTTCCATGTGACAATGATATGAGACTGACTGCACGTCGCTGGCATGAAAAAGAACGGAAATGAACAGCCATGGTTAAAGGAATAAGAGCCGACAAAAGCCACCGTTTTGCAAACCAAATAAATGTGGATAAAAAATGTATCAGATTTCCAGGATTAAGGTGCATGTGATGAAGGGAAGAAAAGCAACAAAAGGACAGGCATCTACATAACTTTCAATGGCTATACTAGACATATCACTAGGTTGAAAAGAGTAGAAAGTGACAAGATCAAGGAAAGGCCTTGAGAATTCAATGTCGAAGAAAAAAGAACCACCATATTTAATTAAAGTGCCTATCTGTGGGGCATATACTCGTTAGGTGTTGATTTCAAATACATGTTTCCTTCAGATAAATCATCCTTTGTGGAAAGATTATAACCACAACAGTTTAACATTTAATCGAGGAAAATTACCTCTATAAATTGCAAGATTCCATAGAGTACGAACTTAAGGAAAAGCAAATTAGCTATGTAGCCTCAAATACAAGATCATTCAGAACGATTAGCAATGACAAATATAAGTCAGGTAATGACTTACAATGAACTTTTATAGACTAATTTTGGGCTTTTGTTTGAAGACCGTCCTGTGGCCCGGACAAATCTTATATTGTGCTTGCATCCAAGTTATTTCTGCTTTAAAATTTTTAGTTGTAACAGAAGAATGAGTAAAATACTAAAAGAACACTGTCAGAGGAAAACTAAATAATTGGATATGATTTAGAGTGTGTAGCATGACAAGAACTTGGTGAATAGGTGCAAGTTACACACCAATGGCAACCTGACTTGGGTTGTTTTATTAGAAGATTTACTTTTAAACTAGCAATTAAAACCACTCAGCAGCAGAACTATGGGACACAATCCAGGTCTTGCAGTTGGTACAGCAGCCAGGCAGAAAGGTTATAAAGGAATACGATTTCCATCAAACTATGATGCAAAAGAACTTAAAGTCTATAAGAGAAATAAGAGCTGAAAGATTAATCAATCACAAACTTTAATTTGGTAAGATGAGGATTGGGAATTGAGTTGACATAAAAGACAAATGTTGAAATTCAAATTGTATTAGGATTCCTTATTACATAAGTAGTAGTAGTATTATGTTATTCTATTTTAAGTATGTTATCCTAGTTGTATAGGGCTTATAGGATTTCTATTATAATAGGATTTAAATTAGAAACCCTTTTCCTATTAGAATAAGGATTCTAAGAACTATATATATGAGTGTACTCGGCCTTTCATTAATAACAAACAATATGAAATTTTTCTACAAACTTGAGTTTTCAACTAGAAATTGTAATGCTTTCTTCTAAGAGTGATTCTTATACCCTATGAGTAATTCCTCGTTTCCTACTATCCATTTTTTGTGTTCTTTACAAATTCCAGTCATCTCAAACCTAAATTTTAGCTATATTAAACCCTAAAATCCTAAGCCTAAATTTCCAGCAATCAAACTTTAAAATTCTAGCTATACAAAATCTAAAAATTTTGCATTCCTAGCCAAAAGTCAACGTTGAAACCTGATATTCCAATAGCTTAATATTAGTCATACTTCCTAATTTTGTACTTTTAGATACTAGTTAATAATTCTTCTATTTGTCTACATCAATTTGGTATCCAAGCTCTGATTCATAATGGCAATACGAAACCGAAGGGCATATAGAGGAATACTCAGCGACCAGGAGAGAGATGAGATATTGCTAAGAGTTATAGAAAGATTGGACAAGTCCAGAAAACAATATCAGACAACAAACTACACTTGATGGTAAGGGTCGAGAAAGTGAAATCCAAAACAAAGAGGCTAACACTAATCAACAACGAATGGGGTTAGAAAATCAATGCCTATTGAGAGATCCAAGACAAAGCAATCAACCAGCAGCACATGGAGAGCACATGTGAGTCTTTAGAGGCCACGATAGAGTCAAAACACAAAACGAACTCGATGACATCACTAAGAAAGTTCATGTTGAAACCCCTGATTTTGCAGGAAAGATGGATCTACACTTGTTCTTAGACTAGACAGTAGCAATGGAAGATTTATTTGACTGATACCACATATCAGAAGATTGAAAAGTTTGATTCGCAAAGATGAAGCTAGTTAGACAAGCTAAAATCTAGTGGAGATCGGTAGAGGATAGACTTTGAAAAACAAGTCAGCCACCAATTCTTGATTGGGAAGAGATGAGGCTGAAGTTATCAGAAAAATACTTACCATTTCATTATTAGGAAAATCTCCAAGATCCTCGCAACCCTTAGATAAGGGATTATTTTCGTAACTAAGTACATGGAAACATTTGATGAACTTTCTATCCGATGTGAAGGGATGGAGTCGGAACGACAACTTATATCTCACTACAAAAATGTCTTAAGGGCAAAAATTCGCAAGGAGTTGATAATGCAAAGGATTTACAGCCTTAAAGGTGCATATCACTTAGCTTTATGAGCGAAACAATACTTACGACAACAACTAAAAAGTTTCGAAATCAAGCCAGCAAGTTTGGTACGAAGAGAACTATGACGGTGCAAACTTTTGAACCATCACCCAATGCATCAAAATCTGCACCACAAAACAACTACAAAACTTCTCAAGGAACTGAATTTAAAGGCAAAGCCATAGCTGAGACTGGGATGAAAAGAGACAGCAATGACAACAAGTGCTTCTGATACAATGGGAGGGGCTTTATTGTGCTACATCAAACTATTTGACAAGGAAAGGACAACCACAGTTTAAGTGATCCTGCTAAAGCAGCTCAAAAGCTTATGAACCCAAAGCAGGAGTATAGAGAGATGAATGAATTTAGAGACCAAAACTTTTATGCTAAGTGGCTTGCAACCATAGTCTTGGCCTCTAGCACTTTCTATATCTGTGGACATCAAAAGGATCTTATACCTTGTTTAAAAATCAATCTATTTGAGGATGGATTCTCTCTAAAGATGCATTGATTTGTGAATATAGAGAGACCTTTGAACCAAAAATAAATCTATAGTACTTATTTACACAACTCAAGTTTATTCAAGCAAGAAATATGAGAAATAATTAATAATGGGCTTAAAATATACTATGCCACATAAATCACATGTGATTAGAAAAAGCGGAAACTATCACCATAAATGCAAGATTTAAAGCAGCCCGATCATTGAGAAAAGTGAATCACCTTTATGCATAGAACCAAGAAACACACACTACTACACCACAAACCCCCTACCCTGGTCTATTTCCTCTTCATTCACCTATGGTTTCCCCCCCAAAAAAAAAGACATTTAAACCAAGTATTATTGTACAATCTCAGCTCAACTAAACTAATCCTAAGCTCCAATAGTTTTAGGATTGGCTACAGGAGATTCTTTGCTTTGTTCATCTTTGTTCTCGGTCAAGTAACTACTTAGGCAACCCAACCCAGGCCCCAACAAGTTTTAGTGCCATCTCTAAATCTTCTTAATTTTTAACTAGTTTGACGCCCCTATTCACGTTTTCCAATTTTAGTTCATTAACCAAACCTTTCTAATCGAATGAACTTAAGAAAATAAGACAAAGAAAAATGGAGGAAAGATAACAAGGGGGGTTAATACCTAATAAAATTAGAAAATTCCAGTGAAAACAAATATTTTTTGAGTAGCTTTTAGCCACCCAACACAATAATATATACTGAGTAAACATTTGATTAGAGGCTCAAAGTTGAAGAAGCTATGATATGAAGGAGATGGTGACAAATGGACTGAGAGATAAACCTCATACCAGAAGGATTTGAACTAATCGAAAAACAATTATTGATCAAAAATCATGAAATCAGTTTGATAAGCAGGATTGAGAAAGTTTTGTATAGCTAATTCAAACAAATAGAGAAGAAATAATGAGGATACAGATATCTTATCAAACCTTTAGATTGACCTAAAATAGAAATTTAGAAAAAGGCAATTGGCTGCACAAAGTTCCAACAGGGAAAACTCAAAAGAAACTTTGACTAGATTATATAAAGAAAAAATGGAGTAGCTGATCTAAACACAAATCCTCTAATATAGAACAACCATAAAAACAACTCACCATTATAAAATCAAGACCACATCCAATTTTATCCTCGGAATTTGGATGATGCCGGAGAAGCTTCTCTATAACAACTTCCTCATCTTCAGCAGTTAGACACTCCCCATCCATATACCTTGAAGATAGAGAATCAGAAAAATACGCACACTTTATATGCCTTTCAAACTAATTACAAACCATTAATTACTAAATGATACAATGCTGGAATTTTCTTCCACATTCATAACTCTTCTTCTTTCAATCACAAAATTTCTTTCTTACCTTATAAACATTCTTC
>JANIHZ010000006.1:7953976-7977569 GCA_027478365.1 Erythroxylum rufum | reverse complement strand
TTGAAATTGTTTATAAAATATTGTTTAGGCAAATGTTTGAAAAATTAAGATTTTCGAATACTTTTGAAATTGTTTATAAAATATTGTTTATGTCAATGTTTGAAAAATTATGATCTCCGAGTACGTTTGGAATTGTTTATAAAATATTGTTTATGTAAATGGTTGAAAATTTTGATCTTCGTATGATTAAATTCCTTGCTTTTGGAATAAGTTTAGAAATTTGTTATATGTTCAATGTTTAAGAAATTGCAATATTTAATTTCGAATGTTTTTAAGAATTGTTACAAGTTTTAAATGTTTTATAAATTACGAGAATTTCTGAATTTATGAAAATTGTACAAAAGATTAGATTTATTGTTTCCAATGATTTTGATATATTTTCGTTTTTCGGATGTCGAAATTTAGTTTTTGTTCTTCAGCGATTTGCTTTCATTTTGTAAGTCTGATTCTTCGATTTCGCTTATGATTTTGCTTCCGCTAAATGATTTCCGATCCATTAGTTTGCTTCCGTTTTCCGTTTCAGTTTGATTAGATACCTTCGCTTTGTTTCCTTCATCTTTGATTCGCTTCCGCCTCTTTGTTTCCGCTTTGAATTCTTTCGTCTTCGTTTTTCGCTTTCCGTCTTTACTGATTTTACCGATTCTAATTATTTTGCCCTGCTGGTTGTCTCCAAAAGTTATTGATCCTCCCTTCTTATTTTGAAGATATAGGAACATAGACCTTTTTCCCGTCATATGTCGCGAGCATCCACTGCCCAAATACCATTGTTGCTGGTTGCTTTTTCCAAGGAAGGAGATCTGCAGTAGATATTATGTTTTCCTTAGGTACCCAGATTTTCTTGGGTCCTTTGGGGTTAGTCTTATAATAATTCATAGAATGATAATAAGACGACTTGTGATGTTTCTTTCTATAAGGAACAAAATTCTTTTTATGACGAGCATCGCTTTTAGTAAACCCTAGACCACTCTTATTATTCAGGTGTCTATATCTTCCAATCATGTCATTCATTTTTTTTTCGTACTTTTAGTAAAGGTTGATAGATCTGTTGAAAGAGTATTAATTCTTTGTTTCAGCTGACTAATTTCCTCAGATCTATCTATAGGAACCTTTTTTCTTCATATCGTCTACTTGTTTCTTCAGGCAGACGTTTTCTTTTTATAACACTTCTGTGTTCGTCAAGTTTTCGACAAACTTTTTCTTTAACGATCTATACTGCTTTAGTATAGCATGTGAATCCTCTAACAATTCTAGATATGCATCTTGTAATTCATTAAAGTTAGAAGTTACCTCCTCGTCACCTTCTTTTTAAGCTACCAAGCATATATTTGCTTGAACTGATGCTTCTGAATCAAAATCAGATTCGGACGAATCCAAATCTTCCCATGTTGCCATCATGCTCTTCTTATTTTCTTTAGTTTTCTTCGGTTTTCTTCTCAGTAACGGACATTTAGACTTGTAATGTCTAGGTTTATTGCACTCGTAGCAAATGACAAATGTCTTCTCGTTCTTGACTTCGTCTTTGCTATTTCTCTTAAAAGAAAACTCTTTATTTCCTTTTGCTTTCTTCTTCCACATCCGTTTGATCTTTCTTGAAATAAAAGATAATTCTCCATCATCTTCACTTGAGTCTTGTTCAGATTCACTGGCATCATCATCCTTAATTTCTTCAGTTTTTAGTGCTTTTGACGATGAACTTCTCTTTTTCTGAGTCTTGTGAATTTTTTGTCCAGCCTTTAATGCTATAGATTTGTCCCGTCTGGGTTTATCTTCTGCATTAAGCTCCAATTTGTGTATCTTCAAAGAACCAAGCAATTCATCAAGCTTTAATATACTCAATTCCTTGGCTTCTTGTACTGCAGTGACTTTAGGTCTCTATCTTTTCGGCAGACTTCTGAGAATCTTCCTGACATGGTCTTGATTATTATAGATTCTCCCAAGAGCTTTAAGTCCATTAACAATAGTTTGAAATCGTCCAAACATCTAATCAATAGACTCATCCTCCTTCATCTTAAACAGCTCATACTGGTGTACAAGAATACTTATCTTAGACTCTTTCACCTGGTTTGTGCCTTCATGTGCTATGGATATAGTGTCCCACATCTCCTTTGCAGTGTCACATCCATGAACTTTATTGTATTCACTTCTACTTAAGGCACAACTTAGAAAGAACTTAGCCTTTGAGTTTAGTTGGAATCTAGCTTTTTGATCGGCTGACCATCTGGTACGAGGAATGATATTTCCTTCATCATCCATTGGTATGTATGGTCCATTCTCAATGATTTCCCAAAGATCAATGTGTGTGGATTCTGTAAAGAGCCACATCCTGTCCTTCCAATAACAATAATCCTCACCATTGAATGCAGGAGGTCTTATGACGGAAGCGCCTTCAGCTATAAAAATATATGATTCAGCAATTGATCTTTGTCCTCACTTTGTAACGGTGGTTCTTGAAAACCGAGCTCTGATACCAACTAAAGTAAATCACTTGTTAGTATAGTCTTTACGTATAATATACAAAATACAAGGGGGGTTAAATTGTGTATCCTTTTTGTGAATACAAGCCCCTTTGATATTTCTTTTAAAACTATTTTTTTCAACGCTATTAAGTGGATATCAAAATGTTTATACAAAAACATATACGTGATTAAATCACAAATAACTTCTATATACTTGTATAAGAACAATAGAATTTAAAGTAGAGAGTTAGAAGATGGACACGACAATTTTATCCTGGTTCACCCCAAACCTTGGGCTACGTCTAGTTCTCAGAATTCTTCTGAAATTTCACTAAACTTCTCTAAAGTTACAAGTATTTTTTTCCTCTCAGAGCCTCTTCAAATCTCTTACACAAAGTATTATTTTCGCTCACTTAGCCTCTTCAGGCTCTCGGCTTTTCCTTTCTCTCACTGGAAAGATATTGCGAGCTTTTTGTTACAGTAAAGATTGCTCTCATGTTTCGCACAACGAATACAGAATTTTTAACTTGAAAGCTAAACGTTGAAGTTCAAAAACTAGAATCTCAAAAACTAGTTCAGTCTTCGACTATGACTTGTATTTATAGCCTTCATCTCCAACTACTTCTTGTTTTTTGTAGAAACCGTTATTCAGTTGAGTTTTGTAACTAACTCCAACTGAATAACCATCCAATGTACTATCGTGTCTTCATCTTCGTATCGTCTATGTTTTTACTCTTCTTCTATGTTTTGCTTCTTTTGTGTTTTCTGCGCTTCTTTTGTGTTTTGCCTCTTCTTCTGTGTTTTCCGCGCTTCTTATGTGTTTTGCCTCTTCTGTGTTTTGCTGCATGCTTAACACACCTATCAAAACAGTTCATTTATTTCTAATAATATTATTATTTGATTGTCACCAAAATTATTAGACGGGAAATCATTTAGACTTAATAGACATTTCAATCAAGATTTTTTCATGACTTTATATCTCTTTATATATGTTAATAGTAAAAAAATTATAACCAATTTGAGTATTAAAAATAGCATATGACTCTTCAGTTTCTTTAGATCTTTATTCTTGTTTTAACAAACATATTAAAGACTTTAACTTGTTTATATTAGAAAAATATCTATAATGAAAGTAAGGGAGAGTTAATTTTACAATTGGTTTGGACTAACAGTGCAATGGTCGTTGAAATTACAAAGGAAGTGGTGTTCCTGTCTTGAATTCAGAGTGATTCGAGTAGGGTTTGTGTCTGGCAAAATGATGATGTGCTGAGCTGCTGGAAGAATGGTATGATTTTGAGCCACTGGAAGATGATTCACCGAACAACGGGGGAGGAAGGGGAACTCTGTCTGGAACATTTCCCTTCCGATGATTCTGAAGTTGAAAGAATAAGTAAGCGAATCTGTATGTTCCAAGTTTTCTAATGAAAAGAAGATAAATAGTACTTTTACGCCAACAAATTAAGCTCTATTGTAGCCTTATCTGAGTAGGAATTTCCATTAGAGCAGCAAGAGCAAATTCTGTCTCCTTTCGAGATGCATTAGAATTCTTTGACATAATTTCCATGAAATTCACAAACTAAAAGGAAGATTAGAGAATTGAAGGTTCAACAAAACATTTCCAGACATTTGAAGAGTTTTACAATAAAAGAAGAAAAGAATGTAAACACAAACTCTTGAGTATGGATGTTGCCATCAAATTCCTTCATTGTGTCCTATAGCCCATCATAAACCCCAACCAAAATAATGGATAATGGAAGCTTATTGAGATCACAAAAAAAGAAAAGTAAATTAAGAAACCTCATACAATAGAAAGAAGAAAAAGAAGTGAAAGCAAACATTCTAGGAGAAAACTCGAATTCCCACCGTGCTTCTACAATGGCTTCTGCTGAACAGTCTTCTGCTTTTGTAGACTAAGTTGGCCATGTTCAGTATCAACACTTCTAGTAACCTGAGACAAGTATTAACATGATAAATTGACAAGAGTATAAAATTAGTTGCACAAAATTAGTAACCTATACACTCAAATAAAATGGAAAATTACAATGGAAACACAAAGTGGAACAGGTAATGTTAACATCTTAAATTCTATCTAAAATCATGCTAACATTATAAAATTTATCAGAGAAGTTTATGTATATTTCCTTCCCATCTATAATTATAACTAATACATGGTACTGACCACCACTCTGCTCTACAATAATCATTGCCATTTCAATGATAGGTGCAAAAGATGTTGGCCCTGCTACAAAGTAACAATAATCACATGTTTAAGGACCAGTAGATAATTTCAATAAATGCTTTCAAGTGAGACGACGAGATTCTAAACAATGCGACTCAAACCCGCAAGTCGCAAATGAAGCACAATCTCTCTATATCGACTTAATACTTCCTCAAACCCATTACAGAACCTCAAGTCTGGATAGAAGCCGAAAACATCTTGATCATGTGTCGAAGCTGAGGATATGATGGTATAGAACTTAGTAAGAACTATTTGTGTAGTCAAATCCTCATAAAAAAAGTAAATTAACGAAGTCATACCATCCCCAAATCCAAAACAGGGAATCAAGTTGTCCTCATCCAAAGCAGCTAAAGTTTTCCCAATGATTATGGCTTATTCATATGGATTTAAACCATCTCCAATATGAAGCAAGCTCCTTACCGAGAACTGACCTACGTAAAAAATGGAGAACAGATAAGCTTTCAACATATATCTTTGATCTTAAAACCTTGATTTTACACAAATATGAAGATTATCTAAAAGAGGAAAACCCACCTAACAAATTTGAAGATTATCTAAAAAAGGAACACCCACCTGCTACAATTGCGATGTTTGCCAAGTGACGATGATGGTGATGGTGGTGTTGCGGCAAATGCTGGGGAAGGTGAGGGAACCGAAGAAGCCGGTGGCGGAGAAGGAGAGGACGACAGAGGAGAGAAAATATGTACTAGAACTTTGAGAGATGGAGAAAGAGAGAGGCTATGTGAAAACAATAGAAGCTTCTAGAGTTTGTATATTTTAAGCATTTAATGGATTGGAGAGTGGAGCAAGAAGAAGAGGATGACAGGTGTTGAGAACATCAAAAAAATAAATAATGACAATCATACTTAATAGTTATATAAAATATTTAATAATACAGTTGTATATCACGGGTGTGACATGTTAAGTCACACCAGTGAGAAGGTATGAGGGGGCTCATAGGTGTGACTTAACATGGGACACCTGTGAGACATTTTTTAGATTTTTTTTATAATCTCCTCATCAAGTAAGATGTGTGCAAATGGATTGTTATATAAGTAGTATCTGCCAAGAGGAATATACGGAGTCTGACTTATAAGTTGGGTTGAATTTTTTTTAAGAAGCTGCGATTGAAATTTTGAAACGTCAAAATTATGACTATTTGTTTAAATTATATTGTACATTTTATTCAACCAGCATGTAGAAAAATGTGGTCGGATATTTGCTCTTAGTAGATGGTAAGATGCATTTACGAACAAAACATAAGAAAAGCAACAACAAAAAAGTAGCATGACATGAGTCACAACTGTGATAATTTAAGTCACAGTCGTGACAAAAGTATAATGCGGAGAAATATGAGCTGTTTATGAAACAGACGGTAGGATGGAATTTCGTGTTCGCCCATCCTATTCATTTTTAGTATATATATACTTAATATTGTATATTTTATTCAACCAACATGTAGAAAAACGTTGTCGTATAGTCACTTTTAATAGATGGTAAGATGCATTGGAAACAAAACATAAGAAAAGCACACACAAAAAAAGCATGACATAAGTCATGACTTGACAGGAATATAATGCAAGAGTATAATGTGGAGAAATATGAGTTGTTCATGAAATGAACGGCGAAATGAAATTTTGTGTTCGCCTATCTTATTCATTCTTAGTCTATATATACTTAATATATACTTAATAAGATGCATTTAGGAACATAACGTAAGGAAAGCAAAAATAAATAAAATAATGGCATGGTATAAGTCAAGCTCTGACAATTTAAATCATAATCATGCCAAGAATTGAGCCAAATACGCGACCATTTCTTCATAGGATCACAAGGATAAGGCACCCTAGTGATAAATTCATAACCTGACTTTACAGAGTAAACACCTTTAGGATTTCATGGGATGAAATTTAATGTTCGTCCGTATCTTTCATCCTTACCATATAGATATTAATAGCACTAGGTAGGAGTATTCCTCTGCCAACAACCTCATAGCTCTGCTCGTACACTTCCCTTAACTTGATGCCACGTCCCTTAATCATTTGATTCCCTAAACTGTCAACCTATCAGGAAGGGAAGTCCACGACAAGGCGCTACATTGTATTAGAAGTTTAGAACCCCGAGCGTGGAAGACCATTATCCATTGCATTCAAAACAGGGGGGAAAAAGATGGACAAAAAAGCAAAGGAAATAAATATCCACGCCACGAAGCACTTAAAATAATAATTGAAAAGAAAAAATGAAAAGGCTAAATGAAATCTATTTTCAGGTCCGTGGCGGATTATCTGGGACTTGAAGGAGAAGTCGAGAAACACGACACGAGCACCAATTCATAGTCTCTGTAGCTCCAAGCTCCACTACGGTGACGCCAGTCGCAAGGGTATTATTTTAGGCCCGAAATCACGGCCGCTTATTTATTTTACTACCAATTTGGATGGGCCAATCAAATTCGTCGGCTGCACTTCCTAGCCACCGTGAAATCATCCACCACAGCCACCGCTCTAGAACGAAATCAACCGCCACGATCTCTCCGATGCAACAGCCTGAAGATTTAAACGATTGGAAGTTAATAATAGACGGAGCACATGACTACATATCGTATCTACCTGACGAGTGTTTGGCGTGCATTTTTCAGTTCCTTAGCTCCGGCGACAGGAAAAAATGCTCCCTGGTAAGCCGCCGATGGTTAAGAGTGGAAGGACAGAGCCGGCAACGGCTCTCTCTCGACGCACAGGCGGATCTCTTGCCGTTGGTACCGACACTGTTCTCTCGGTTCGATTCCGTCACCAAACTGGCTCTAAAATGCGACCGCAGATCCGTGAGTATCGGCGACGAGGCGTTGGTATCGATCTCGGCTAGGTGCAGGAATCTTACACGACTCAAGCTCCGCGCGTGCCGAGAGCTCACCGGCGCTGGAATGACGGCGTTTGCAAAGAACTGTAAAGGATTGAAGAAGCTGTCGTGTGGATCTTGCACTTTTGGTGCCAAAGGAATGAACGCGATTATCGATAACTGCGCGTTGCTGGAGGAGTTATCTGTGAAACGGCTAAGAGGAATCAACGACGGAGCCGCAGCCGAACTGATAGGGCCAGGGTTAGCCGCAGCATCTCTAAAGACGATATGCTTAAAGGAGCTTTACAATGGACAGTGTTTTAGACCGCTTATGATCGGATCAAAGAATCTAAGGACTTTGAAGCTTTTTAGGTGCTCTGGTGATTGGGACAAGATTCTTCAGTTGGTTGCAGATGGAGTTAAGGGTATGGTTGAGATTCACCTAGAGAAGCTTCAAGTTAGCGACGTTGGTCTCACAGCAATTTCCAATTGTATGGATCTGGAGATTTTGCATCTGGTGAAAACGCCTGAGTGCACTAATCTAGGGCTTGTTTCTGTTGCCGAGCGTTGCAAGTTATTAAGAAAGCTTCACATTGATGGATGGAAGGCAAATCGGATTGGGGACGAAGGACTGGTAGCTGTGTCCAAGAATTGCCCTAATTTGCAAGAATTGGTACTCATTGGGGTTAATCCTACGAAGATCAGCTTAGAAATGTTAGCTTCAAATTGCCAGAATCTGGAGCGATTAGCACTGTGTGGAAGCGATACTGTTGGTGATACGGAGATTTCGTGTATTGCAGCCAAATGTATTGCATTGAAAAAACTCTGCATCAAAAGTTGCCCTGTTTCGGATCATGGAATGGAGGCTCTTGCAACAGGGTGCCCTAATTTGGTTAAAGTGAAGGTGAAGAAGTGTAGAGGAGTGACTTGTGATGGTGCAGATTTGTTAAGGTCTGCAAGGTGCTCTCTTGCTGTGAATTTGGATAGTGGTGAACCTGAGCATCAGGATGCTGGTGTCAGTGACGGTGTGGTGCATGATAATGGGGTTGAATTTCCTTCAGCACCAATTCAAATTGCGGTTGCGGAGCCAAGTATTGCTTCGACCAGTACTTTGCGATCAACTTCGTTCAAGTCAAGATTAGGGCTTCTCAGTGGAAGGAGTTTGGTGGCTTGCACATTTAGAAGGTGGTCAAATGGTGGTAACAGTTCGCGAAGCTAGTAGCTGTTGATAAGTTGATTACTTTCAGAGTTTTGGGAAACTTGAAATCAAGATTGTTGCAGGACCAGAAATGTGGATGCTGGATTAGGCAGGGGTTCTGATTGCATTTATTTTGCGTTTGTTCCTATATGATTCTATCTTTTGTGTACTTTGTTCTGTGTGTTCTTATTTGACTTCTTAATTGAATCTTTATTGTGAAAAGAAGTAATGGTTTATCCATTCCTTATTCGTTGCTCATTTCTGGTTCACTTTTTGTTATTTTGTAATTGATTTAGCAATCCGTCGTGTTTTTTGTATTTGGAATATCTATCTGAAGATTTCAGAATATACTGGAGGAGGTGCTTTCGTTTTTATTCTTGTGAAGTAGATTCTGTCTATTTGGATGATTATAATCGCTTCAAGCAAAGCATCAATACTCAGCTAATCTTGTATATAAGGAGTGCCTTCTTTCTTCTATTGCGAACTTGAGCCATTAAGGATTTGGATATATGAATCCCAGATTATACGAAGCTAGATGGTGCGGCATTCTAAGTTTTGTCTGCATCTGGACTCAGTGTCTTTCTAATGGTACTAGTGAAGACAACTAGAGGTCATTTACAATCAGTCTGCCTTTTATTGTCATTGCCAGTGGATTCAAAACTATAAGGTGTCCGGCTGGTTTCGACAAAGAATGAGGCAGTATCACAAGGCACGATCACCTCAGTTTTGTTTTTTTGTTGTTTAAAAGTTTTAAAACACCTGTCTTGTTGAATGAACTGCACATGTTGAAAATTTCTTACGCTAACATGATACAACGTATAGTAACGTATGTGTTGCGATGCACGATCTGTATGATGTCTCTTACGGTGCTCATTGGCATCTCATTGTCTCCGATACAAACACGTAGTCTCATCTGTATGTTGTCTCTTACGGTGGTCATTGGCATCTCACTGTCTCCAATACAAGCACGTAGTCTCAAACCTGCTCCTGGCAATCGAAGATTAAGTGTTAAGAAACAATTGGATGAATGTAGTTAGTGGATGATGACCTTGTCTTTGTCGGCAGGTAGACTTGTGGATATGGATAGCTTAGCTCGGTGCTTTTATGTGTGGATGTTACATAAGCAGTTTAATAAACGCCGTTTCGACTCTCTGTTCCAACGTTTTGTTGCTTATTGTTTAGTTAATAATAATAATAATATCATAAGGAATCTTTGTTTCTTTGAATCACGTCAATTGATGATTTTTAGGCTTAGCACTGCTGTTTCGGGATCACATCACTTATTTTTATTATTTTTGGTTGAATTCTGTTTTATAAAAATCTATTCGTTTAATAAATAGAGCTCATAAAAATTGGACGACTGGATTGCACCAGAGTAGAGGGCATACTAAAATTAGGAACAGAAGATCTTGCATCCACTGGCTCCATTAGAATCAATACAAAAGAAGTCGGGGAGTTGGTGTAATCGTGCTCTTTCATTTGCTGAAGATCAGCTTATTAGAACTGAATTCAACTAGGCCCAAGGTCAGATAGAATAATTTATGATGCCCAAAAAGTCAAGGGGGGGATTGAGAATTAGATTCTTGAGAGTTATAAATAAGGTTAAGATGGTGAAAGGGATTTTAAAAAATTTAATTGAGATCTGAGTGAAATAAATTTATGCTCACTATCTTAGAGATGCAAGTTTATGAAATATTTAGCCTAAACAAAGCTCCTCTTGGACCGTTAGAAGATGGTAATCGAGTTTGAAAAGAGTTTAAATGCATAATTTAGATTGGTAAGAAGGCCTAACGTTGGCTTGAGAAATACCATGATATGGGCTATCTTTTCCCACTGCATTATTACCTATCTCCTGGAGCCTCTGGCTTTGATTTAGCTAAAGGAGTGGCATATTAATGGAAATAGGTGGAACTAGCCTATCTACGCTTGTAGAAGATTCACAGTATAAGAGATAACTTATCAACTCCAGTCTCTAGTCACGATAGAGAAGATTGATAGATATACGACTCAAACATCAACCCAAAACTTTTAACAAGCCAAAATGCCTGCAACTATTTGCCCTATATAAAAAATGATCTGGTTTGAGTTTTTAACTGATAGCTAAAGATTGGATCAAGTTTAGCATTCCAGACGAATTGGGTCTTTATGTAACATTGAAAATAAACCTACTGAACGTTTATTCTTCGAATGCCCACTCTCATCAGGGGCTTCAAGTCTCAGTTGTATTTGGGTAAAAGTTGACAAAAAGATAAAGATAACTACATCAATGCGAATGATAAGGAGATGTGTAAACAAAGATAGCCAAGTGATACTGAAAATGAAACTCAAAACATCTGCATCTGAGAAACTATTGACAGGTGTCCACAAAAGTCAGCTGCATCTTTAATGAAGACTATCAATAAAGTAAAAATGTATCACATTTCAGTGCTTTTCATATCTACAGCGCACTGCTGCTACATTGGTAAGATCAATGCAAGGGTGCATTCAGCTTGTATAGTTGAAAACTGGTGATGCCGTTCCTTTGATCTTTTGGAGATTTGAACGCATTGCAAAACTGCCTCACATATAGACCGGCCGAACCTTTAATTAAAGAAAAGCTTGCATGAACCCTATTCCCTTTCAATTTACCTTCTTTTCCTTCTTAGCTTCCGGCTTCCAATATAAAATTATCTGAGCAAGGATCGTACCATTTGTGATGGCACCAAGTGCATAGCCCACAACAACTACACAAGAATTAAGGACAACAAAGTGATAGCAGAGTAGTATTCAGCAATGTTTCTCCTCTTAGTGCAAATCGCATACATTATTGTACCACCTTATAGAGTATAATCAATGGCATTCATATACATCATGGCTATCAAGTCTTTAATTTAAATGAATCAGAAGGACATTGTGCACAAGGACAAAAGTTATGCCAACTGGCCGAAAAAGAAATCAACTGTACTGTGGAAGATATGGAAATCAAAAGCTTGACAAGCAGAACTTTCATAATGTAAAGATTAACTATAGTTATTTAAGAATTCCAAAATATGGAAATTGGAAAAGGATACCACTTGTTGGGGCTTTTTCCTGCATGCTGGTAAAAACTCTAACTAAATCATACAGGTAAAAGAATTATGAGAGGACAAAAAAAGTCAATATTTGAGGACTATATAAACATATAAAGACCTAAATTATTTTTGACAAAGATTAGAATACTCACCAATGGAACCACCAAAGTTCATAAAGCACGTCAAGAAGCTGAGTTCTCCAGTGCTTTTGTTCTGCTCAAACAACAATTTTAAATACCAACTTCATAAGTGCAGCCAGAACCCATTGCTCTATGAAAATAACAAGGGAGATAGATTGCAAAACAAGACGGCAAACAGAACATGTTGCTCTCTTCTGTCGAACAATAAATTCTCATTCCTAGCTTGCCTACTGGTCCGACAATTTCAAATGTCTGTCGCACCATGATAATGTGAGTCAGACATTTCTTGTCCCCGGTATCAAAATCAAAAAGAGCAGGCAGCCTAATATAAAAAATGGGAACCCCCTTATGGACTAAGAAAGCTATCTAACCCTTTGTGACAATCATTGATGGATGGATCAAAATTCTATTGGACAAGATGACCTAACTACCAATTGCTAATGATGAACTTCTCGTGGTTCGTACCAAAGAAATAACCATGGAATTGTCTCAATACGAAACTGTATTGCAACCTTTAATCCCTGCCTCTAGATTGAAAATAAGGGATTTTGATATGGAAGCCAGGGATCAATGATGAAATTACTTTTAGGATGGAGTCAATAAACTCCACCAGCTATGAGTGATGAGATGAGTTGATCTGATAGTATACTAAATGCAAAGTTGATTATATTCACAGAGAAACACTTAGAAGAATTATAAGAATTATCCAATTAAATGGTCAAGAAATGTTCTATATTCTAGGCTTACTGTAAAGTTCTCCCATATTTGTGGAATCCTAGCAACGAGGAAAATCGCATGCTGCGAGGCCTGCAACAGAGTTTTCTCCTGTTATGTACAATTCAGATACATAAAGAATAGAGTGAAGAAGAACCAAAATTTTATGAACAGTCTTCCGGAGCTTCTTCTTGTATGGTCATGGGGGTCCCATGGGAAGGGCAGTCAGGGTGAATTAGGGGAGTGTGTAAAATGAGAAATAGTGGAGATGTGACAAGGAAGGCAGAAAAGAAAATAGCCACTTACATATAGAGCTTCAAATAGAACGGGATCAATTTGACCAGCCAATACAGTTGGTGCCAGAGCAGAATATCTGAAACATCAATACGAAGGAACCAACTGACTGTGAATGCAAATTGTGCAATTTGCAATTTGCAATTTGCAATTTTGAAGTATGAAGTTAGCAGGTTACAGTAATGGTCGGATCCATGCCATGGCACCCATAGGTTGTGAGAAGTAGTAGATAATAGAAACTAAGATAATAGCTGCAAAACAAAAGCAGAAAGGGAGTACATTAGATCTTTATAATAAAATTCAGCGTTATGTTAGCAATAAAAACTTTTAAAAAACAGCACTAGGCACTAGCAAATGTGAATGGTCCAATTAAACCGATTAAAATGAAGAACCAACAGAACACAAAGTCATCACAAGGAAAATCAAGGTCCAGAATGCAGTTTCAGGCTAGAATAGATTCAATAATCAGAATAATGCCAAAGTCATCTTGCTAGGCTCCCTTGTTAGACTCATAACACGTCAAAATTTACATGAAACATGTCCATACACTAAACAAATTAATCCTAATGTTTTTAGCTAGGCAGACTTCATTGATGGGGTTTGTTAAAAGATAAAGTATCAAGACATGAAGGATAACTTCAAGAGCATTATCTTTTCGCAATACTTAGATAACATGCTTATTTGAATTCATACGTCAACTTATGCATCTAAAATTTGGGTAAACTTGATGCCACTCCAGTTTTTTTAATGAATTTCACAAAAAAGATCACTCATGGGAAAGAATATCAATGTGATGTATTTCAATGAATCCGGTAAATTATTCTCCCTCCTCACTAACGGAGCAAAGCACCATTAACAAATCCTATCCTTGATTGAGAAACCAATAAAATTTACTCTCAGTCTAGAATCATTGATCAGATTCAACTAAAAAAAGTAGACACGGCCTCAGTCAACTGGGATTATAAAAATTAGTGTCCACGTGCAAAATCAAACTCAGACTATTATTGAGCCTCAATTAGTAGCTACACTAATAGCAAGAAAGACTATTTAGTTTCTTCCATTTCGCTAGCTAGTTTCCTACATAGCTTCATTAATCAAGAAAGATGGAGCCACCTTGGAGCAAAAGAAACGCCAATTCGCCATAAGCCGAAAAGGGAAGGCCTTTGTGAACACAATAAGCGAGAGCAATTGTATAACCCACGACTTCAAGCTCAAATGACACCACACTAAGCCCTCTTACGCTTCTGTGCCTCAGTATTTTCAATATCTACAAATATATGCTAAAAATCGAAAGCCAAAAACAAAAATCGTTCATACAATTTCCCAAAAAAAAAAAAAAAACGAAACCTGAGGGAGCTTGACGGTAGTGGAGGCCGCGACGATGCAATAGCCAAGAAGCTTGGAGATAAGGGGAAGCAAACAGTCTTTCTCGGGAAACTTGCTGTCGCGCAGAGATCCGATCGCGCAGCTAAAATCTATCCCCAAAAACTCCATTCTGAATCTGAACTTGTAGTGCCAAGTAGAGACCAAACGAAAATGCCCACTACCCAACTCTTGACACTTCCAAAGTTTACTTATCCTTAATCTATTCCTTAACTATAATTTGCTAATTTGTCCTTTTTATTTTATGCAAAGGACACCGCACCATTTCATCTATCAAACACGTAACATCTAACTTATATTTGATTGGATTTAAAGTTTTTAATAGAATAAAATAAAATAGAATGTGATTGAATAATTTATAATAGAATAAAATATAAATAAATATAATATTAGAAAATTGTTATTTGAGAGGAATGGAAGAGTTTATAATGTCACAGTGAAATATTGTTTGAATGAAGGGTTTATAATGTAATATAGTGTAAAATTGTTTATCATTTTATATTACATCTTAAACCCCCCAAATTGGAAGTTCTTCATTTTTACTGTTTAGGATGGAATGGAATGTAATATGAAACCCTCATTTTCCATTTCATTTCATTTCATTCCATTATAAAATCTTATCCCAAGCGATGAAATAATATTTCATTTCATTCCATTCCATTAATATACCCCCAACTAAGCATACCCTTGTGATGTCAAAAGGGGTCGGGACTCAAGCGGATCTATTGACGTGAACTTTACGAGCAATTGATTGAATTTTAAATTAAATTTAAATTCTTCTAAAATTTTAAGTTTTCAAGTTAAGTCAAAATCTTTTCTTTCGATCTCAAATGTGTTAGCTCATAGTTTATTTTAACGATTTTGGTGATAACTGTATAATATTTCAAAATTCAAATTAGATTTATTTCCTTGTAAAATTATTGGCCTAATTATTTAAAAAAATAAAATCATAAGAAATACGCTTTCTTTCTTACAAGAATCTTCTTTATGAACTTATTTTATCTGAAACTGTTTGTTGGAAAGGATCCTATTAATTATGAAGGTCATATATTAGCTCTATGATTACTGGAAGTTTTTGGCAAAGATGACATCGAAGTTATTCAAGGTTAAATCCATCCAGTTAACTAAAGATACGAGTGAAGCAACGACTAGTCGAAGAAATTGACTATTTAAGGAAGAGCAACACCACTTATAAAACAAAGTGAACATATTCAGATTGTAGAAGCATTTTGAGTAGCATCTATACTGTTGAGAATCATATCATTACTATTTTGCTTTTGAAAGTGAAATCACTCTATCAAGAGAGAAATTGCTATTTTGTTTTTCCGTGAGCTTGTTAGAAGCTTGTTATACAATTCGAGTATGGAAATGTGGAGAACCTTGTAAAATATGTACTTGTGAGTTTGGAGAGGCTCGTCAAATTTAATACTCGATTTTTATAGCGAAATACTCAAGTTGAATATTTAAGAACTAGATGTAGGCTTAAATTGTAAGCCAAGCTCGTATAAATTGACTACGTCTTTCTTTTCTCTCTTTAACTTTTAAATTTTCGCATTATATTTTATGTGTGTTGGTTTTAAAAGACTCCTTTTGTTTTCAACTTGTAAGAGGTTCCTTTCAGTTTTAACAAGAATCTTATGTTTTTAAATTGTTTTAACAGGATTTATCATCTAGTAGGCTCTTCTCGTTTAAGCAGGCTCCTATCCTACAAAAGGTTCCTATTGACTAATAAGCTCCTGTCGTTTAAAAATGCTTTATCGTCTGACATACTCCAATTGTTTTAACTAAGATCTATTTACTATATGAATTGAAAGAACTTGTGAAAAATTTTTATACACAATTCACCCCCCTCTTGAATGTGTTTGTTCTTATCAAAATGAAGCTTGAATTTCTTTCATACATAAAAGGGACAACCAATTCCAAATTGTTTAATCTTTTGGAATCTTGTAAATTCAGTCATTAAGTTTTTAAAACTTTTTAATTGATTGACCAATTTTTTTTAAACTTAACAATTTGGTTTAAAATATTAGTTTTTGCTCATATGACTAATAAATGAACATTTACATTGTATTCAGTAAATATATCATATCATCAAAATATAATATTTTAAACTAAATTATTAAGATTTTAAAAGGTTGGTTATTCAATTCAAAAATTTAAAAGTTCGAATGCTAAATTTAAAAAATCTTTAAAGAGTAAACACTTTTAAATATGTTATTCCTATACAAAATAGCATCGTTTTGTATATATAACAAAACATCAACATTTTGTATTTTCATAAATAGTTATTTTTTAATCTTTCAAATTTTAATTGGGCTCGACTTCAAACCAAATGTTTTAAGTTCAATCGAACTTCGAGCTGTCCAAAATTCGATAAGTTCTGACTCAAGTCGTATGCTTTGAACTGAAATTAAACTGAGTAAAGAGTTAAGCCCAAACCATACAACATTGTAACACATCTTGACTCGTAGTTGTATCTAACTTCATTAACTCCTTGCCCTTTAAAACTTTTTTATATGAGATTTTTGTGCATGGAGAAATTTATGTTTTTTTTTAGTTTACAATTAGTTCTTTATGTGTTAACAAAATCTATATTGGAAGCAAAACTTTACCTACGATCTTCAGCTTCTTTATCTATTAAAAAATAAAGGCGAGATTCAATCCCGAGTATAGCGAAATAATTACAATATTAATTTCCTGAAGCCAATATCACTTAAATTCTATAAAATGATTAACTATAAATCATTATAAACTATGAATTGTAATCTATAACTTATTCTAAAGCTTGATCATTTTCTTGTTGTATCATTCGATTCGTTTTTGAAATCGACTCATCTAAATCACCGTAGCAATACAAGTATCCAACCTCTAATAATAACCATAGAACATGTTGAGAGAATTCTACAACTGTGGCAGAGAATGTTAGGCCAGGAGTGCTAGCTCTCTTAGAACTTAAGCCTATTTATAATAGGTTCTTGACATAATAGTGATTTAATTGAAATAAAATCCTAATTTTAACTAAATTTTAATCGAAATTAAAATTAATTCTAATTAAATATGAATTATACCCAAATAAAATCCAATATCTTATATTGATTATTATTTATTAAATATCTCATATTTAATCATAAACTTTACAATCAAATTCAACTCGATTAAAATATCTTTTGTCTCTTCAACTTTTTCTTTGTGTTATGGCCCATTAGGTTCCCAAATATGTTGGCAATGGATATAAATTACAATCATAGGTCATATTTAGGATTACATAAATTAAACTCCTTTAATTTACCTTTAATTCTCTAATTAAATAGTTTGTATTCATATATCAAGATTAGTATTTATCAACATATCATGATCACTCGAATATTTAAGAATGTCAAAATAATTTTGACTAGCCTTTCTATGCACGATTTTTCTGTATAATTCAATCTTTTCATTATATAATATTTCGATTAGATATAGAGTATGAAATTAATGTCTATACTATTTGAGTTCAATCATGTTAATTCTTCATCATTAGTAATTGATTAAATTAATAGCATTTGTAGACTATTTACAAAGTATCATTTTACCTTATTCAAGTATTTCTCGAATCAATAATAATAAAAAACAATGAAACATTCTCCCTAATTACTATAGAGTGATGAATCCTATATTGATCGTTCAACTACCTGCATATAGTTTATGCTATATCCAATGACTACTAACTGAGCTTTCATTGACTAAAATTGGTTATAAATGGTATGAAAATATAACAATTCCTATATAAGATAACTTTGAAGATCTCAAGTCAAAGGATAACTTATATAATCATCACATTAAGAATTTTCATAAACATACAATTAATGTTCCAAATGGAATTCTCATATGAGATCAGTTCAATGAACTTGTTCTTTAACAAATACTCCCATATTTTATTTTAGTATCTTCATACTTTAGTATATGAGATCGACTACGTTATTCATAAGGAAAAACATAATATTTGCTAGCCCTTTTATGTTCTATTGATGTCCAGTCTCAATAGAATAATGGCGAAGAACAATTTAGAGATAATACATAATTGTAATATGAATGTCATAATTATAATCTCATCATAATTTTATTTTCGGTGTATAATTATCTCATAAACTTTATCATATACGTCTAAGTATGTATAAGAAAAAAATGCTTTGAACTTATTTTATCACTAAACTACAACCAGCCATTGTAAGGCATAAACCAATAGTCTCTCACTTAATCTAAGTCAATCGTTTAAACATCTTATACCACATCACCATACGACGATCATGTTACTGTTGAGACAGTAGTTTAATGAGCGAATTCTACAAGATTCTCTATAGTAAGCGCTTGCTTAAATTTTACAACTTTTATCTTAATTATCATTATAATTATGAGAGATTACCTAAATACATACTTGGATCTTTAATGTGACCTTAACTCCTTTTACGGATCCAATGACTCTGATGTTCTACAATATATTACTGTCTTGAACAATTCAAGGAACTATATCAAGTTTATTAAATAACTTATTGATACAAATAATCATTTTCACTAAATAAAAAATGTATTATGGCTTAATTAGTAATTATTACTATATTGGAACCTTGCTAATCTCAAATAATATTGTTTTAAGTAAAACATACCTTAATTAGGATTTATTTCTAAAGTTAATATTCTTATAACATTGAACTCAAATATCAACTCATGCATATAATAATGGATATTTTTAATACTCCACAAGTATTAAATATCAAATACTAAACATTTTTTGTATATTATCTATATACTTGGACAATATCTAGAATTAACTTGTCACCTGTTCACATCCAATATGAATTGTTCTTGGACAATTATATTTTCAACAATTAAAAATATGAATTGTCTATGAGCAATATATCTCTATATACTCCCACTTAAGAGGCTATTTATGCTCTCGCTAACTTTTTTGTAGACATGATAAATTCATAATCATCTTTAAAATAAACTCTTTGAATTCATCATAAATTTGAATCTTCTATTGTCTCGCAGCCTTTTCATCTATATATCAAATGTATCAATAAAGGCATTAGTTCCAATTAGATTATTATAAGATTCAAACTGTTCAAATTTGATCTTACTTTTACTACTTATCTTAAGAAAGTGTTCATTTAAATGAACAATTTGTTCGATAGGTCTGTAAGATTATATCCAACCTTTTGGATATCACATAAATTTTTATTATCCAATTTAACTTTAAACTTATTAGGTAATACATGATTCAACTAAACATCACATTCCAAAATCATTACCTTTGACCATTTGAAGTCTTAGAATTCGATATATAATATGAAATCTTACTAATTGATTTAACTGAAACCACTGAAGGTAAGTTATAGTGCTAAGCATAGCTATAGAAGAAATAAATATCGCATTGGAAATATCTCATACCTTATTGTTGGGGCCCGACCCTACCCAAGGTCCTATCGAGCCCCAAACCAACTCGGCCTGGCCCTAAATTTTTTCAAAGATTTTTAAAAAACAAAAACGATGTCCTTTTGCTTATAAGGGTCAGGCTCGGGTCAAACCAGGCTTAATTTTTTCATAAAATAGGTCTGAGCCTTGGTAAATCCCAAACTGGGCCGTTGACTTCAGATCGGGGCAAGCTTGCCTGGGCCAGGCCCAATTGCCATCTCTAAATACTGATGAGTTTTGCTTTAGTGAAAACAACTAGCATGGATTACTAACTCGCCATCCAAAAAACATATATATATTTTAACGTTTCAAATTTGAGGTAGCTTAAGGATCCAAGGGCATTCGTCTGAACTTTTCAAATTTTATAATTAAATCTAATTCAATCTTAGGATTAATGGGCATTCATCTGAACTTTTTTTTCATAATTTAAGGTTTTTGACGTTTACAATTTTGATTCCAAACTTTAAGATCTATAACAATCAAACACTTAATCAAGTTATAGAATCAAAGTCTACTTTGATATCACTATTGAGAAATCAAAATAAGATTTGATCTTGCATGCAACAGAATAATTACAAAACTTTTTTATATTAATTTCCCGAAGCCAAACTGACTTGAATTCCATAAAATGATTAACTATAAATCATTATAAACCATGAATTGTAATTTATACCTTATTCTGAAACTTGATTTTTTTTGTATCCCTTGAATCATTTTTGAAATCGTCTCATCTTAACTACTGTAGCTGCATAAGTGTTTGCTTTTTAATGGTATTCACAGAACCTGGTGAAAAAACTCTACAACTGTTAGTAGTCTGTTACATTGAAAGCTAGGTTAAGAGTACTAGCTCCCTTATAGTTTAAATCTATTTATAATAAGTTCTAGATACTATAGTAATTTAATTGTAATAAAATTTTAATTTCAACTAGACTTTAATTAGAAATAAAATTAATTCTAATTAAGTACAAATTATGCCCAAATGAAATTTAATATTTGATATTTATCGTTATTTATTAAATGTCTCAATCATAAAGTTTCTAAAATTTTATAATCAAATCCAATATGATTAAAATAACTTTTTCCTCTTTAACTTGTTATTTATATGTGACCTATTAAGTTTCTAAATATGTTAATAATGTATATGAATTGTAACTCTAAATAATATTTAGGATTATATAAATTAAACTCATTTAATTTATCTTTAATTTTCTAATTAAATAATTTATAAAAATTTTAATGAGATTAATTAAATTACAAAGAGAAGTTATTATATTTTTAACCTTTTATTTTCTTTTTTAAAGACCTTTTTCATTTATTAGCAAAAAGGACCACAAAGTCTTTTAGAGGATTTAATCCAAACTTTTAAGGCAAAGACCTGTAGGTTTGATTCCTAACCTAAAAATATATTTGAATTTAAGTTTCTGATTGGGTTTGAATTTTTCCCATAAACTTTTTATGCTAACCTAATCTGTCTTTGGGAAAACTATTTACAATCTTGTATATATAGTAACGTGCTATAATTCATACTTAAATAATCAGTTTTTCATTTGAAATAATTAATGCTTATCAATTTAATGATGTGGGCAAAAATGGAAATTAGAGTTTGAAGAATTGAGAATTTTGGATTTAGGGAGAAATTGAGAGAGAAGAAGAATTCGATTTTGAGAGAGAGAGAAAAGAGAATAATTTTGCAGCTTAAGGTGTCTCCACAGAGAGCAACCCTTCTTATTTTTCATTTCCTCAATTCTGTTGTAACAAACTTACAGCAAAGCAAATCTATGAAAGATTCTTCTTACATAACGGATATAAGAAAAATAAAAATAAAAATGCAGAAATAACCAGAAATAGAAGGAAATAGAGTCTCGAGCTAACAAACGGACAACCCAATAACAAACCCACTAACTTGCCAAGCCCAATATGGATTTTGGCCCTCTATCAATACCCCCTTGATGTAGAGAATCCTTGTCCTCAAGGATTAAACTGAGGAAACTGTTGCTAGATCTTGTAGAGACGTTCCCAAGTGGCATCTTCAGGGAATGAATTCGACCACTGAACCAAAATTTCAGTCACAGCATGATTGCCTTGCCTCCCAATCCTCCTATCCAGCACTTTCACAGGTTCTTTTGCAATTAACCCCTCAGAAGAAAATACAGGTACCTGTGTTTGAGATGGTGACTCACCAATGTGTTTCTTTAACTGAGAAACATGGAACGTAGGATGAACACGGGAGCCCTCTGGTAACTTGAGAGTGTAAGCAACCAGACCAACCTTTGCAATAACTTCAAACGGACCAAAATACTTCGGAGCCAGTTTCATAGAAGACCTGCAAGCCACTGTTTGTTGACGATAAGGCTGCAGTTTGAGATAGACCCAATCTCCAACTTGAAATTCTCGTTCGGACCTATGCTTATCTGCCATATGCTTCATACGCTGCTGGGCTCTATGTAAGTGAAACTTCAACAACCTTAAAGTTTCCTCTCTAGCAGCTAAACTTCTATCCACTGTAGCAACAAGTGAATCACCAGTGAGATAGGGCATATGTAATGGAGGAGCTTGCCCATAAACGACTTCAAAAGGTGTGGTCTGTATAGCCGAATGGTAGCTGGTATTATACCAGTATTCAGCTAATGGCAACCAGTTACACCAATCCTTTGGTCTCTCCCCACACATACACCTGAGATATGTTTCCAAGCTCCTGTTGACTACCTCAGTTTGACCGTCAGTCTGGGGATGGTAGGCAGTGGATAAATTAAGCTTGGTATCCAACTTCTGAAACAGCTCATGCCAGAAATTGCTGATAAACACCTTGTCTCTGTCAGACACTATACTTCTAGGATAACCATGCAATTTAAAAACTTCATCCATGAACACTTGAGCAACAAAAAGTGCAATAAAAGGGTGCTTGAGTGATAAGAAGTGCCCATATTTAGACAACCTATCGACCACCACTAATATAGAATCGTAGCCATTAGACTTAGGAAGCCCTTCTACGAAATCCATACTTATGTCAGTCCATATAGTTTGTGGGAGTGGGAGTGGTTGCAGCAGGCCAGGATAAGCTGCATTGTCATATTTTTGCTTCTGAAAAATTTCACATTCTCTAATTCTCATCTTGACATCCTTAGTAAGCCCCTTCCAATACAAGGCAGCACATATTCTATGCCTTGTAGCATGCATTCCAGAATGGCCACTAGTAGGACTACCATGGAAATAATCAATGATTTCCTTCTTCAACTGTTGGTCATTGCCTACCACTACCCTCTCTTTTCTCTTCAACGCATTGCCCCTCCAAGAATACTTGGGGTATTTGCTAGGATCTGAGGTAATTTCAGCAATCAACTTTTGGATTTTGGCATCAGCAGTCCAAGAAGCTTGAATCTTACTTAGCAAGTCAGTACTCACCACAGATAATGCTAGTAATTGGGGATGCTGGATATCAGGATTTCTAGATAAAATATCAGCTACAATGCTAGTTGCCCCCTTCCTATACACCACTGAATAGTCGACGCCCATCATTTTAGTAACCCATTGTTGTTGTGCTGGAGTAACAGCCTGCTGGTGTAATAAAAACTTCAAACTTTGGTGATCAGTCTTGATCACAAAGTGTTTGCCAATGAGATAAGCACTCCACTTCTTTACGGCCAATAGCACAACCATCATTTCCTTGTCATAAATGGAGAGGACCTGATGTTTATGTAACACCCAAATACCCCCTGGGAGGATATGTGGATGCCACCCAAGACAGAACAATCAAATCACAACATTACACTGATATTTATTTTATTTAATAACTCAAAACCCACACATATATATATTACAAAATTTCCAAAGAATAT
>JANIHZ010000006.1:7782997-7797015 GCA_027478365.1 Erythroxylum rufum | reverse complement strand
GAATTTGATGATATGCCTAGCATATTCTCTAGTGAAGATATTCTGGCCATTCTGGCATTCGGTGACATCGAAGAAGCCCTGATGGCAAAACAGGGGGGGGAAAAAAAGCAAACTGTGATATTAGAACTCTGGTTTCAAGCATTTCTATACTACTTACTTAATGATTCCATTGTATTGATATCAGAAGGACTGTTAAAAGTGAATTTTTTTTGAAACTCGTACCTAGCAAATCCATTTTTCCCTCTAGGAGGACTTAGCCCCTTTGAAGCAAACTCATCAACCTGCTTCAGCACAGCCAGTTCTTCCGCCAGTGCAGCCCTCCTGTAAAACATGGCATCAACAAACACAAAACTAGACAGGCTACATGACTTTAAGAAATGATAGGTCTAGGAGTAAATTACATACACTTGGCTTTGCTTCTCATACTCGAAGCGAACTTCATGCACGTTCACCATGACTTCTAGCTCATGATCAAGCCACCGCTGGAAGGACTTCTCATTGGTCTGCATATGCAGAAAAGAGAATAAGTTGCTTCATAAGGATAACCTGAAGCATCCACTGAGAAGATTATACAAGACAATTACCTGCCCGTTTGTTCCTCCATTGCTGATAGCTGGAAGATGGCACACATCAGCAATTTGATTTATTAAAGGAAACCAAATAAGGGATCAACCCCATGTTTTCATAAAGTATAGAACCTCCTAATATGGCACTCCAGAATTTAACCATCAATAGCATAGACTTAGATGATCATAACTGTTCATTACATGTGCTTCCCGTAAAATGTACATCCATTTCCGAAACAGAGCATTTGCATATAAAGCCCATTACGGGGGATATATATGCATAAAATCTACCTGAGTTATCACGCAGAGAAGATTTACGGGCTTCAAGCAGCTCTTTTAGCCTCTTGGTGGCCATTGCAGCCTCCTCTGTCTTCCTCTGGAGAACCTGAAATAAGGTAGAATGGTATGATACACATTTTCGTAACAGAAAAGTGATGCTACAAGAAAAAATCTAAAAGATCACAATTAATATCACAGTTCTACAGCTTCCAAAACAAGACTACATTTGGGAACTCTTGACTATGAGTGTATTTTTATTATCTTCATATTTATCAACCGGAAGATTGGGTAGTCTGTGATCTGTATTCGGGATGGAAAATTCAGTAACTATTCACGCGAACTAAGCTCACCAATTTCTGGCGCTGGTTTAAAGCTTGCAATTTATGTCTTTCATATTCATTTCTTCTCCCTTCTTTTCGTAACTGCGTAGCAAATGTATAAAGGCTGAGAAGAGTAGACGGAATCTAAATATAACAACTAATGCAATTATTAGTGGCATGAGATGCAAAAACCCTATGCTTATAGATGCAAATGAAACCAAATAAGCTAGGAAGGAAGTACCTGGAGCAGTTCCTTTTCACGGGAAGCTTTCCATTGTCGAAATTGCTCTGCTTCTTGTTTCATCCTATGTTGCAGGTGAACCTACACGCTCATAAGGGGAGGTAAATAAAAAAAGACCAAGAACTATACAGATGAAAGAACACAATGAAAGTGACCAGTAACAATAAAAGATGCGATATACCACAATGCAACACAAACAAACTACTAGATGATTACCTTTTGGGCTTTTATAGACTGAATTTCCTCTTGTAACCGCTTTGCTGCTTCATCACTCTTTTGCTTTTGCTTTAACAGCTGGACCTGATTCTCTTGCTTCTTCTTAAGTTCCAGAATCTAGGAAACATATAAGAATACTAACAATGAGAGTGCAATACCAACAACAAAGATGCAATATATAGGTGCTTATTTACCTGTGCCTCCAGTGATTTCAATTTCTGGGAATGAATATCTTGCAACTTTTGTGCCTGTCCATCAGAACCGGCTGAAAGGTTCTCAATTTCAGCCAATAAATGATCCCTCTCTTGCTGCAACAATAGAACAAGTGAGTGAATAAACTTTCCTGTTTCCAGAGAAACTTGGATAAGTTTTTATGGCGTCATCTAACCTGCACAGCCTTTTTTTCATCCTCCAATTCCACGATTTTCTTGCCAAAATGTTGCTTGAGTGCTTCAGTATCAATCCCTCCAAAAAGTTTCATTTCTGACTGCTCATACAAACATGAAAAACGGGATCACACTGTGAATCACGAAAACCATTACCGCCAGATAATTCCTTATCACAATCTAAGCACATTGCTACTGCATACTCTCATGGATGATAATGATTACACTAACAAAATTCAAGCAGATGCTCTAAGCTCCATAGCTTCTCACACTACTCCCTGTCTTATTCTACTCTCCTCTAATTTCCCATAATTATGGTTATATAGTTAAAGATGGCAGCTGCGTGTAGCCACAAAACTCATGTAATCTTACTTTAGAAATTTCTAGTTCAGAGTTATACCCATTCATGAATTTGAAGCTCTTTTATTATATTTTGGACTTGGCCGGATAATAATTATTCGGTGCTTCTGAATAAGAAGTCTCAACTATAATTTAACAAATATATGCTTCTTTCATCACAAAAAAGTGAAAACTTCATTCTAACCTCTTTCTCCTCCAACCTTCTGTTTAACTCATGCAACTCTTTGTCCATTGTATTCTGCAGAAGCGTGTGCTCCCACTCCTTTGCTACTTCTTCATCAATTTCTCTCGAATCGTCTGTTAAGATAACGGATTTTAAACAGCCAGTGAAATCAAAGCAAGAACCAAAATTGAAATAGAACCCATTTTAAATCTGAAGTTTACCTGCTATGGTTTCACCC
The DNA here is from genome assembly GCA_027478365.1 of Erythroxylum rufum. NCBI lineage: Eukaryota > Viridiplantae > Streptophyta > Magnoliopsida > Malpighiales > Erythroxylaceae > Erythroxylum > Erythroxylum rufum. Next base: position 7,794,246 of record JANIHZ010000006.1, on the reverse strand, counting down.
ATTTGATAATCCGACGTCTCTATAGTTTGCAAGCTCCTTTTAAGCCCATCACTTTTCACAGAACAAGGACTACCATCCTGAATAATGTAGCATAAGATTAACTAACGCTAGGCCTATACTTGCAATAATTCACATATACTATTACGACGGAATCACAGACATATTGGGCAAAGTGCATCTCTGGAGCAGTAGTTACATACTTGAACATCTGTTTCACAGTGCTCTACAGAAGTGCATCTGCTGCGGTATTCATGAAGTTCACGGCAGAGATCCTCATTATTAGCTTCAAGCCAAGCAATCCTTTCCTTGAGAACCTACAAGAATCGCTCATTACATGTACAATTCATCCACAAATTACCAACTTTGCAGAGGGGCTGTAAGAGGATAAATGGTTTCCTTGGTATTTTAAATAATATCTTGAGATTAGCCTATTGAGTAGAAGACAACAAGGCACATTTGTACGTACCTGAACTTCGTCCGGTGAACATCCTCCTCCTCCTCCTCGGGCACAAAGTTCTGCTTGCAAATACTCTAGCTGTTGTCGCATCTTTAGCATTTCATTGAACATCGGGTCCCTGTTGACCTGTCAAGGATATAAACAGAAACACGTTATACATAAAAAATTGATGAAAGCATTATGTCCTTGCAAGTATGTCAAAGCAAAATGGAGATTATCAAGAGAGCAATATCCTAAGAAAACTTACAACAGGCTTATTCTGGATATTTCGAGCTCGATTTGCATACTTTAGCGTGTTGAGCGTTTCCTCAGCGTTGATATCAGCAGGACTAATGCAGGCTAAGAGATGGAATTAGACAATCAAAAAATCAACCAAGTTAAACAAAGGAAAGGGATCAAACGGAAACGGAAGAAAGGAACAGGAGCTATCAGGAAAAGGAATAAGGCAAAAATACCTATCATAACAGTTCTGCTATTTCCACCTAGTGAATCCTGCCAAATAAATGTACGACGTTCAGGTGTAAGCCTAAAGACGAAATCAATAGAAAAGACACGAAACTGAAAGAGTGTGCATCGTGGGCATCTAGTGTTCGTTCGTCTGGATAGGTTGTATACGAGGCAACATGTTAATTTTGCTAGCCATGTTTCATTTTCATTAATGCAAGACGATGCTTAGACCAAAACCGGATAATAGCTGTATAAAATATATGATTGAAGGAACATGATTATACAAACATCATTCATAACACATATGCAGGTTCAAAGTGGCTTTTGGGTCAATATTCAGCATCAATTTTGGCCCAATAGACTTGCAATTCTACATTTCTCAAGTTTGTCGAACATACCTGCAAAAGCCGAGTAAGTTTACTATCCCGATAAGGAACATGAACACCTTCTTTGCGCTTCTTTTCATCACCAAGTGCACTGATAACATTGCCAAGTGCAAGAAGGCCCTTGTTAATGTGAACTCCTGTTAAAACGTGAGCTATCAATCAGCTATGATTTTAGAACTGAAATTCATTTGCAACAATTTGTGAGCAATGCCACCAACCTTCTTTGAACCTCAAACCATCAGAGCCTGTTCTTTTGGCTCGCTCTGATCCAGCAAGATCTACCAAATGCAATTTTGCACATAGATATTCTTCATTCATACTTCCATTAACACTGCTATCACCTGGGAGAACTGGACTGAGTTTACGCATTTGCTCTAAAGTGATGGTAAATATCGCGTGTGAACGACTACAAAGACAAATACATGAAATTCATGAGTCATACTATATCTTTGATAGTAAGGGTATCTTTAGAGGCAGTATATCTTCAATTTTATCTGTTTTTAAGTATCTATATGCACATATAAAAGTCCATGACGCACCTGGACTGATTGTTCATGTTTGTACTCCCTGTTGCCCTGCTCAAAGATCCTTGTTCTAGGCATGCGGCCATTTCCTTAAACGTGCTGACACTGACCTCAGTAGATCCTGCCAATGTTATCACGCCGTTTGATGATTCACGAATTTGTATTGGTGGTTTGCCAGGGAGACTTGCTTTTCCTGTGTGGCCATTAGCAGCGTCTGATTTGTTCACAGAAGTTGAATCCAGCAAATCTTGAACTTCTTCTTTGTGAATCTTTCAAGTCAAAATTTTAATTTAGAAGATCGTCTTACAAGTTCGAAATGCATACATTTGACATCTGAGTCACTAACAAAGCAATTCAAAGCTGTTTGCAACTGCAGGCTTATAGCTTGCCAGGAAATACATTCGATTGTTCAAAGGTTTGAAGATATTACTCTAAGAGAAAGTAGCGATAATTGAGCAATCGTTCCAAAACTGGACTAGTTGCAGACAAATTAAAAAAAAAAAAATGGAGTCTGAAGGGTGACTTTGGGAGACTGGAAGAGTAAGATTATCTTGGCAGCATCTACATCACTGCACGCGCATTATTGGAAGGTCTATGGCTGTTGAATACCACTACTGTTAACCAATGATATGTTGAAGGAGACCGCTGAAAACTAGCTGTTCTGAATTCAGGTGACGAGTGTTTGATTTTGGGGCATTAGGTCAGAGATTTCACGTAATCTTTTTATTAAACTTAAACGGGTTCCTGAGGAAGTTTGACGTGTTTCTCATAGGTTAGCTCTCTCTGTAGAACTGCTTTGTATGACAGTTATATTTAAAGCCAGATATCCGATGTACTAAAGATATTTTCTTCAACTGCCTCACAAGAAATGCCGATGTGTTATTATCTAACATATCAATAGACAGACGTACACACTCATAAACAGAATACAGTGTTCATGAAACAACTGCATTGGGGTTAAGGAAGGAAAAGACATGCTTTGACGAACCTCAATAAAAGAAACCTGCAGTTGGAATTCTGTCTGATGCTTTAATTCTTCAATCTTGCTGAACAATACATTCATGACTAGGGGAATGATTCCCGTTTGATGACCATCTTTGAAACCAGTACCCATTGTATAAGTCTTGCCAGAACCGGTCTGAAACACATTGAAAAGTAAACAGAAGAAAAAGAAATTTCAGTTCATTTATATTCCACTTGGCTCCATTTTCAACGGAAAATAAATTCTCACCTGACCATAGGCAAGAACAGTAGCATTATATCCTTGGAAAAGGCCATCAACTAGGGGTGCAATACATTCTTCAAACATGGTAGACGACGGGGAACCAGTACTCCCATAGACATGATCAAAAGTAAATGAATGTATGCCTATCTGTACCTGCAGCATAACCAGAGCCGACAGATAATCTCAGACATTCAACTTAAAAATCAGGGATAGAATATCCTTCCAGAAAAAGCGAGAGTGCCTTGAAGGGGACTGGACATGGCAACTGATGGAAGGAACGAAAGAAAAAGTTACACATATTCTACAGTATTAAGAAATTAAAATGCCTTGATGTTAAATTGTTGTTCACAAGAAAGTACAAAGCTAGTTTTTGGCATTCTTTGGTTAAAACTTCTTAAGGAAGGAGAAAATAAAGATGGAGACCACTTAACCGAAATAAACAATAGAAAAATGAACAAGAGTACAGCACTGCACTTTACAATATGGTTTACTACTCCTTCTCAACGAAAGAAATTATTTTTCTTCACAAAATAATTCATCAATTCGTCTACTACTACTTCGACTCTTTAACATTGGAATTTGCTGAGACAAACAAACAGGAGCTTTTTAAGGACAAGTGCAGCAAATGAAGCAATTCATAAAACATGTTAGAATTTGATTGTAACATGAAAACTGGCCGACCGACCTTCAGCACCGAACATTCGCAGAAGAAGAAGGGCAGAATACTAAGTTAATCAAAAACCCCATCTCAAAATTCAATTCGTTGAACTGATTAGTTAACTGATTCCCAGGAACCTTTTGCTGTATTTCGAAGAAAAAAAAAGTAGAAATTCGATGACAGGACAAATGGATATTCCAAGAAGTTTTCTCTACAGCAAACAATACCCAGGTTCCAAAATTCATGAACTATTCCTGGAGCTGCCGCTCATTACGATCCTATAATGACAAGTAGACACCCCAGCAAGCTTAGCTTGTCCTCTCAACAAAGACGAAATAAAATCTCACTTAAGCCAACGAAAGAGGCGTAGCATGAAACTGTCTAAATCGCCTCATAAATCATAATATCATCAAAGTTTTTTAAGTTAATCTAATCTTCCCGTGATATTACAGTTAAAAATTTCAATTTCCAATGCTAACAATTAAGGAAATGTCAGGCGACGACTGACTTCTGATCTAAAAACAGGTATTAGTAAGCAACTTCTTCCAAGTCAAACATGCAAGCATCTCAGATTTCCCATTTAGAGAAAGTAAACAGTAAATCTTTAGGCACTATTTCCAAAGATCTAGATCTCGCAAACGGACTAAAAATTCCATCTTGATGACGGGGAAAGTCAAAGGACCATAACTTTGGACAACCATGAACCAACCAATGGAAAGCACCAGAGTGAAAAAGCCAACAGCGTCAAGTTCACAGACACTGTAATCCTCACATTCTGGAGAGGAAGCGTACCTGAGGCTTCCCCGGAATAACAGTGACACAATCTTTACATCCCTGAGCACGCTCATCGGCGATGAGGGGTCTGACATGAACGGCAACTTTGACACAACAGTCTTCTGCCGCACCATTATTGCCGTTCGGAGAAAGTGGCACAGTAGTAGAAGCCGGCGAGAGAGGTGGTTCCATTGAGGAAGAGGGGAAAAAGTTAAGAAGCTTTGCCAAAGAAATTTACGAGATGAAGTGAAGAGAGTTATTAAAAAAAAAAAAAAGGATGGTGTGGAAAGATCAGTTTGGTTCTCTGGACCGTTCTCAATGTCTGAGATTTTGAAGAAGAATTTATGACAAGAAAGTGATGTCACAACCACAATAATAACAATAACAACAGTAAGGTGTGACTTGGGTTTTTCTTTTCCTCAGACAGTATGGAATGCAGAGTGCGGGCGTGGTGTATATGTGTGTGGTTAGAGGAAGAGAAAGGGGTAGTTGGGGAATTATTAGAGGTGTATCAGTATTCAGTAGTAGTGGTGGACGAGGAGGAGTATAAAGGAAAAAGAAAGTTAACTGCAACAACAACGTGAACAACGTAGTACTACACTATACATTCATTTTCCTTAGTCTTGACTTCTACTTCTTACATATACATTTAACACACACGCACCCATCTCAGGCTCAGCCATGACCGAGTTGTGTTTTGTTGTTGGTTAAGAACCTTTCATGACACTCTTTCCCATTTTGCCCCTCCAGCCTTTTCCAAGTTCCCTTTATTTTACTTATATCAGATAGTTATGGGAGGCAACTGGTAAAGAATATGTATAATGATGTTTGTGGCTGATGATTGTACCCTCAAGAATGGGGTGGGAAAGAAGAACAAGCACGTGATATCCAGTCAATTCTACGATTCTGGCACGAGCAGTATTTCTATTCCACATAATGTTTTAACATCTACTAAAACCTTTTCAACCATTCATTTAATTTCCAATTAGACATTTTATTACCATCTGGTATTGAGACTCTCACGGCGGAAAGGGGCTGAGACTGGGGAAGAAAAGACATTAAAAAGAGAGACCCACAAGGTTGGACATGGCCAGCTGTTGGTCTCACAAGCTCACATGACAATCCTCCAGTGGACCCCCACTCTTCACTTGGTCAGAACTCGCAACTCTTTATGGTCTGGTCCCATACTTACTCAGAGATTTTGTGGCGTTTAATTAATTAGGTCTCTGCGTATATTATTGTATTAGTGTCACCCAGCACTTTTAGGATGCATAGACGACCAGCTCATCTTTTCGATGAAAAATGAAACGACCCGTCTAGTCCACGCACAATCACTGCCTTCCAGTCATGAAACAACTTTTCTTAATCATTCTAGTAGTTCCCATTTCTTTTGCTTTGCGACGTCTCAATTCAAAGGTCTGGATGTGATCCTCCGGCGGATGTGAAAGAGCAATCTGATCATTCTCATGTCAAGTCTCCCTTCCTTCACCAATTGGATACGGTTTTTTGAGCAGATCAAGGGAAATAAACAATCAGTGGTTGTATCAGCTGTTGGATCGTTAGGATGGTGTTAAAGGAAGTTGTGTTCAAATAAGATGAGCAAGCTCAATCAGTGATATCGAGAAATTGTCGGCTCAAAACAACTTCCTAATTTGGGTCTAAACTTCGATCTTACTTGCATGCCTCTTTTGTTTTTGGTCATAACAACATTGAATTAAGGTTCAAAAGTCCATATCATACGAGGGTGATGATAATAATGACAACGAGCTTTACAAGTATTCGTGTACTGATTAGAGATAATATGAGTTTATAGGAGTCTGATAGGCTCTTCTCACCATACCGTAATGGAGCGTGCCAAACCTTTTCTGTGGGCCGTGTTGCCTTAACAACCGAAAACTAACGATACCAAATTAGAAGCATCAAAACCTTACACCACAATTTAATAACTAGAGGTAAGAACATTTTTATGTGGTAGACTGCAAGTTAAGCAAACTTTCAGTGCAGTGTAGGCATCAATTTCTGTCTGCAACTGTCTTAGCTGCTTTATTCACAAGAAAGAAGGAGGAAATGGAACAAGGAAAAAAAGAAAAAAGAAAGAAAGCTGATACGAAGGTCCAAAACCCAACTTTCCTTTTCACAACCTAACTCTTCACTCATTGGATTTTTCCCTATCCGACCGTTGCCTTAGAAGCAGACCGTACAACAACTGCGTGGAGGCCCCCTCCTCCACTTATTATATGGTTCAGACTGTAGCAGTCGTGTAGTTTTTCTTAAGGCATACCAGTTTACTTTAAATCCCCATGCTTCGAACCCATCTTACCAAACTCCAATGAGTTTAAGACAAGTAATTCACGTAGATTCGTATAGCAGTCGTGTTTAGTGTCGGCATCGTGATCTTGCTTCTTGGATCCATGGGTTTGACGATTCTATGTTTTGTTTGTCTACATGTATGCACCAAACAGGACAAAAGAAACTGTACGCGTTTGGAAGTATTCTAGAACATGAACCGTATAAGAAATAAAGTTCTTGTACTATGTGGTGATACAAATCATTTAGTCCACCGAACTTGTATATTCATATATGGTGTTATAATTCTTTATAGGAACGTGTGATATCTTGCTCCCCAACTTTGGGGTAGGGGATGGAACTGTCATATCTTGCAATCTATCCTGAGATAGGCCAAGGACAAGAATCTCATTTTTTTGTATCACACTTTGTTGTATCTACCTGCCTAATCAGAAGCTGAGAATGATGATATATATGAATCATTGCAAGTTTCTCTCCTACAAACAATTTATTGTAAGTTTATTGAACATCATGAATCATGAAACTAGCCCTTTCCTCAGGACCTACACCCATTCTGCCAAGCTTTTCCTTTTCCTTGCCTGTGAATCTAAATTGAGGTGAAATCAGTTTTCAGACACACAAAATGCCTCCTTCAAGTTACAGGAACCCAACATAGCTTTCTTGTTAGGCCATCAAGGATATCAGCACATGATTGGATGGAACTGATTCCTATTTCAACCCAAAGCAGTAGCTTTTTTTATTGCTTGAGTTTCAGAGAGGAATAACTAACCACTTGGGTAGCTGTTGACATATTCTTGATTCCAGCATTTGGAACACTTTTCTACTTCGTACTTTTTCTACACCATGTTCATTACACATGCTTCCACTGAACTTTACACCGGGACACATTTTCCTAATCCTTACTTTTTATCCAAACTATCCTACCCCTTTCTGTCCCCTCTCATTCTGTCACTAATCACTTTTTATTAACCAAAGAATTATTAACACCATTATTAAAACTAACTTGGCCATATCTTATCATCCAATCAGCTCAGCTTCTGCTAATCAGTGCGCTGACTGTTTTTACACTTATTGGCATAATCCCAAAGGTTTTTTTTTTTTAACTTCATAGAAAACATATGACTCCAATGGTATAATCATCACTTGGTCCGTTTTGTTGACATCTCAATCCAAAAATGTACATGTGATGCTTTCGTTTGTCTTCCATCATCAAATGTCTCTGATAAAAACCTGCTACAAGCCACGTAAAGGTGTTTTTATCCAAAATTCCTAGACGGGTAGAGAGACACGGCATGATGGACATGGGGTAGGTGCCTCTTGATTTGGACTTGGCAAAGGGTATGCTACTTAGCTACTAATAGTCAGTGGGGTTGGCTCCTCTCTGCAGGCAAATTCAGTCCCCGTAAGTATACACTCACTAATAAAATGACAGGACAGTCCCACAACTGGAAAGTGCCACGCAACCCATTGGGAATTATGACCCCTTTAAACTTTGCCTTTTTTTTATTCTGCTTTCAAGGCCAGTCACTGTTGTTGTTCGTTCTTGTACAATCAATGCTGGAATTTATTGGTCCAATAAGCAAGTAGAAGACCACATATGTATTGATGCAACTTGAATGGTCTCCTAATGTCTGAATCACCCGACCATGGACACGTAGCATCACGTAGCTTGTGAAGCAGCCGCATGATACTGGGATTTGTAGACGAAACAATTGGGCCTGCTCTATGTTTCTTGGATTTTAGAACTGAAATCAGTTGTAATATGAAATTGATTAGGGACTGGTGTAGTTTCGTCGGGCCTGATCCACAATGCTCGGCCACGACATTATAGATTTTAGTTCTTGGGACCATGTCTATATTAACTTTAAACAGAATCAAGTAGGCACATTAAATGTCACAAGGACAAAATTGCAATTTCAAAGCAACTCTTTTGGTCACCATAACTCTATCTTCATCTTCTTTCATTAGACTTGCATGTTCATTCGGATGCAAAGCGATTTTCATACATCACATGTACTTAACACAACACTCTCCTAACAACGTACCCAAAACCTTACTTTTCTTTCATTCCATAGCTCGTAATTTGCCTTTTCTCAGTTGCTTCCTTTGTTATATTGGGGGTTATTTTTGCTTTTGTTTTGTTATTGTTTGATGGATTGGGTTACTAAATGATGGAGAATTAATTGAGAATAGCTCTTCCAACTCTCAGTAGTGTTAGTCGCATTAAGGGTCTGGAGCTATATCACCCTAAGTTATAGAATATCAAAGTTGAATGCAAAATTATGATAAAATATAGGTTCATTCTTCATGGAGATTGTTCACAAATTGAATAATAAAGAATGAAACTATTAACTTTTTAGATTAGGTCATAAAATTGTTGAGGGATACAATCTAAAAATACTTTGAAAATATTCTATAGTTCAACTTCGTAACCATAAGAAGATGAGACAAAACTTAAAAGCTTAACCACTTCTCTAAGATAGCTAGAAGGCATTAACTCTATAGTAAGGAAAAACTAATATATTATTAAAAATACATTAAATCAATATTGTAAATTCACTAATTTATATTGCAAATATTAGAACCCTATTCAAAATATACTATAACCCTATGATGGTGATGTTATGAATTAACTTGTTTTATCCACAAGTGCATAGTATAGTTGAAGTTAATACTAGTGAGTACACGTCCATCTTATAAGGATTGTAAGTACTATTAATAAATTTTTTCTACTATTTAACTTACAATCAAGGTGATTTTGATAAATCATGTTTTAAATAAAAGAAAATAAGTTAATGACAAGGCAACACAATCAAATAAACTAGAATAGCAAGAATAAAAACTCAACCAATAAAATGATGATACTTACAATTTGAATCCCTCTAAGACTTCTTATGTAATCGTGATTTCATTAATCAATTTAATCTAAAGTTTATTAGACTTAAAAAATTCTCAATTATGATAATATCTTTCTTTAGACTATTAATGCTTAGTCCTAGGTTGATTAATTAAAATCTCTTTCTAATAAAAACTCCTAGAATTGTATTAATCAATTTATGAATTTCACTATTAAGTTTGACTCTAATCTGGAAGATTTATGCCAACCTATCTTTAGATTTGCATGCAACTATTTTCAATTATGCTATATTTATTTATACATTGGATTTCTCAATCTTAATTGCATGAAATCATACATGAATCAATATGTCAATAATGTTAATTCAAAAATAAAGAAAACAAATAATTGAATCTTAATAGAACTAAATGATAAATTAAATTAAAATAAAGTCATTACAAGATCCATCATGAGGTTCATATAATCTAAATTCCACAAGGAATTTGGCTTATAATAAGAGAAAACAAAGCACCAAACATAAAAGAAAAGCTGAAAATTAAGGATGGCACTGTTAAAATCCTTAAAATCTCTAAAAAAATTCATTCTAAATTACTGAAAATCCACTCTAAAGAGGTTTTCTTAGTTGTTTCTTGTGCTTTTTATCAGACTAGGATTTCCCCTTGTGTTTCCATAACGTCGTCTCTGCTTTGTCACTCAATCTTAGCTATTAAAACTAGAAATTCAAAATTTGGGAGATATATGAGCATCAACACAAGCTTATTGATTATTGTGTTCTTTAAATAGACACATGACACTATCTGAAGCTAGCACGTGCAAAGACACTAGCATGTACCGTCAATATGGCCTTTTTGCTATTCAACGCAAGTGTGTTCCTAACAAGCACAAAAAATACTCAACATGCCTCCAAACTCTCAAACACGATATGTCCTACACTTCATAACTCAATCAAAACTGCTCCAAGCTTGTCCGGATTCGTTTCTTTTTTCTCCAAGTGAGTGAATTAGATTTAGAAACAAAATATGAATATCTTAAGTGCTAAAATCAACAAAAATATTCAAATAAACAAGTAAAATGCATTAAATATCAGATAAAAATAAGACTAAATTATCACTTATGAACGTCCCCACACTAAAATGTCCTCAAGAGAATAATAATTCCAATTCATTAACTCTTATTAATGTCTCCATACTCTTCAGCTCAACCTATCTATTCACATTTTAAATGTCATGTTTTAATAATTAAATCAAAATACAATTAGACTAAAACAATCATATAATAAATTTTCGCAAACTAAAACCAAAAATGATAATTTGATAACCCTTATAAAATTAAGTACCATATAATTCAACACCGTCACACCAAAAATTCACTCAAAGTATTTAGGATGAACATTAACAAAACTTTCAAATTAATATATAGAAAGAATCTCAACCATAAGTTTGCCATTTCACATTTCCACCATTATAAAATAAAATAAAAGGTAAAATTCAAAAGATCTTTCAATTAAGGTGGACGAGGACTTAGTAAGGTATGGTGAAGGATAGATTTTGGGTTAATAAACATGAAGGCAATTATATAAAAAAGATCATCTAAAATTTTGATTCAACCAAACTC
>JANIHZ010000006.1:7755854-7766327 GCA_027478365.1 Erythroxylum rufum | reverse complement strand
AAAAAATCAAATGGCCATTAAATGACCATTTGCACAAATAATGCAAATGGCCATTTGCTGGCCATTCTCCTCGCCCACGCGAGAATTATGGCCATTAGATGGCCATATGTATATGGCCATCTAATGTCCATTCTCGCGAGGGCGAGTTGCCGCTCGCCTTCGCGAGAATGGACATTTGCATTACATTGTGGGTGGGACTTACAGGCTCTGACGGGATGAGATTTTTGGTAAGAAAACGACGTCGTTTTTTTAAAGGACAGAGTAAGACAGGATTATTTAGGACAGAGGATCTGCTCTCGATGAGAGGTGGGCGGTGAGTGGCTTTTCCTCTTTTTTTCTTATTAATTATTCTATGTCACGTACAATATTAAAATTTGAAAAGGGCTTCGTATTGATGTTGGCTAATTAATTAGTTTTATTCTCGAAGAATACGCCCATGATCCACTTAGATACCTATTTTATAGTCTTCTAATCGTAATTAGACTACTTGGACAGTAAATTCAAATTGCTTCTTTCCCCAAAGATCATGATTACGGTTCAGCCAAATTTTGCTGAGTCTGGATGTTACTATTTGGATCTATGAAGTTGATAGATTTTATCTCGGAGATATCTGCAAAACAATAAAAGGCACACCGGGGTTAATTGTCGACAGGTCCCTCCGATGCTTAAATTAGCCTTTTAGTAAGGGTTGTGATCGCTGAGAACAGACAAAGGCTGAGTTTCAGTATCGTACCTGTATCAAAGTGAAACAGTATCTTATATATGAGATTCCGACTAAGTTTAAGTCTTTATGTATGCATGAGACGTTACCACTTATTAATGGGCCGTCGATACCTGAATCTTTTATATGGGCCTAACATGGCCGACCTAACCCGACCAATGTTAAACAAGCAATTATTATAAGTGTAAGATGTAGAAACTAGAAACAAGCTTGAGGTGTGTACCTCATGACATTAGTTCGGTGTTTATGGCCTATTTATGCATTTTATATCTCTTGAAACTACTCCAGTTTTCAACAGTGGGCAGTCAAGGAAAGGGAAACCGAAGAGGACAACCTTAAAATTATAGTACACATACAATGGTTAGTAGCAACACCAACGAAAGCTCCAGTACGTGCCCTGGCCCAGATGGAAAGGAATGGTACCTAAAGAATCGACACTGATTTTTTGAACTTCCGCCGACATGAGTGGATAATTACAATCACCTGATCTTAAACTGCTTTGGTCCCTTTTAATCAATTCTATGATTAAGTGTGAGAGACTAAGACCATTTTCCGTTGGATAGTCCAAAAATTTCTTTTAAATGTATTCTTCACTGCCACAGGATTATTTTATGTTCTTGCTTTCACGCGTCTTCCGATCTCGTAAACTAGAGTTAAGATCAGAAAAATATCATCTTCCGTCTTCAAAATGGGATCCCCTGGAATTCATGGAAGCCTCCCATCTGCAATTCTATAGCCAGGTTGTGAAACTCGTACACGGGAAGTTATGAATTTATTATGCTTATGGACCACAGAAACTAACACAGGTAGTCTGTGATCACCTACGCAAGTTCATGTTAGAATATTGATGCACATGAGAAATCACACTCTCAAAGTCAGTTATATATGCCATACAGAATATATTCCTCAGTTAAATTATACTGCACATTGATTCTCCAAGTCGACAGCGAGTTTACAGTTGTTAGTCTTATTTTATAGATTCCAATTTATCGTTCGGAAACCTTTTTGTTTTCCTATTATAATATATATATAAAAAAGGACTTGGTCAAATATTAGGCATATGTTGTTGAAGCTTCAAATTTGTTTGCATAGTGTGGAATCCTTTCTAATCATTTTCTTCAACATTTTTATGTTAAGCATATACTATTGAAACTTTGAATTCTTTTATACGTATGGTGTCAGTTCGTTTAATTATCCTTTTTAAGATTAAGATGAGTTTGCACTATGTAACACAAGCTTCAGTTACGTATCTAGGATTAAACGTGAAAGGGAAGAAATAAAAAAATGTAAAAAATACTTAAAATTTTATGACTTTAAACGAGTTTTTTGAAACTAAAACAATCTCGTTTTCACGACAATCTTTATGAGAGTTGCTCACTGCCTCTTAATTAGTGACTTTTTTTACAGTTTTTTTAACATGTGAATCACCAAGAATCGGTTCGTTAACGATTTTTTTACGCAGCTGCAAAAGGCCTTAATCACGTATATATAACATTTATATCGGACCTTTCTATTATAAGCTTAACATAACAGATATTTTATTGTACTACTTTATTATTTTTATTCGGATTAACTTAATTAAATTTATTAAAACTGTTAAAATCCTAATTAATTGTTGTCAATCCTTACGAAAATTTCCACCAGAGTTGAGTTGCATTTTTCGTCTTGTCATTTGAACCTACAACCTCTTATCAAATAACCTTGCTTCACCAGGTAGACCATTCTTTATTTAACTACACAAAAAACGTATTAATTCACATTATTACAGAAAGAGTCCAAAGAATGCCTGGTAATTAGGACCTGGTACGAGAGTGCTTTCTTTAGAAGAGAAGAGAATGCTGTTTGCAGTTCCTAACGTAAGAACGAGCCTTACTTGCGAAGAGGTTTATAGGTATCATGCATGTAATAATTATAATAGAAAGAAGCCACCATAAGAATTAAAAGGGCTCTGTCAAGCATTGGGATGTGTGAGGCCTCTCATTGTTCACAGGCTTTTAGCAGTTAGAGGCGAGCACTTGTTCCTTAAAGCTACTGGAAGTCTCAATAAGCGTGTGGAAAATGTAAGAGGAGACAGACTGGAAAAGTGGTAGTTAAAGAGAGAAGCAAATGAATACTTCGGTTAATGAGACAACACTTGCCACACTTCACTAGTTGGCTAAAGCACGCCGTTTCACACCAGAAATGAATACTACTGTCCATTTTTCGTGATGTAGAAGAAGCCTTTTCTTTTCTTTTTTTTGTGAACTTTTTTTGTCGGTGAGACCCCTTTATCGTGACCATCATAAATTGTTGCGACAGTAATTCAATAAAACACACCTGTTGCTTTTGGAGGACAAATGTTGCTATGCATGGGAAGTTCATGTCACTTACCAAGGGTATTGGGCTCAAGTGATATTAGCAAGACCGAAGCATTTCTGGCACTTAGTCGAATCATCACACTAACGAGTATTATATTAGGCCCAGAGATCGGTGGCATATATAGTAAGAGCAAACCTAAGCTTTCTAAATCATTACCCCGTATAAATTTTACTAAAACATATAGCCTAGTTCATAACAACATACACAATTGGCAAGATTTGGATACTAGGATCATAGTGCAAGGAAAAAGATCTGGTTTAAGAGTCGCATTAACTTTGCATAGGTAGTAAGTGAGTTGGACCTTAAATAAGAGAACCAACTAGAATTGAAAGTTTAAAGCCTTTTTTTTTTCCGAAAAGGAAAGAAATCCAAGACATATTACATGACTAGTATAGAGAAATAGACTTCTGACATATTCTTTAAAAGGATAGATTGACATCCAATAGGTGTACTAACTAAAAAAGTGATCCCTAAATCAAAATGTTCTACCTCTGACTTCAAAAAGGACTAATAGGACTAACGATTTAAAGTAAATCAAACCTGTAAAACTACTACTTCGCCAAAAATAAAACAAGAAAAAAGACTAACAACAACAACAATTTCAATACATAAAATTTCCCGCTTTACGAGGATTAAAAGAGGGACATAAATTGTACACAACTTTCTTCTTATATTTTACAAAAAAAAAAAAGTATTTCTATGTCTCGAATCTGTGACTTTTTAGTCACAAAAAAGTGACCTGCGAGATGCTCCAAACTCATCCTAAAAATAAGAAAAAAAGCCTAACTTGATAAAAAAAAAAAAGAGTCTTGTTTCAAAAGCTGAGATTGCAATCAGATAGTTGTTTTCAGGGTCAACATTCTCATAAAAGCATGCATATATATGTGTGAACTTATTATAGATGGACAAAGTTTCTAGATTAGACTGACATTCATGATCTCATCTCTGCAAGAGTATACAACTATTTGAATATGTAGTAAACTGTGGCCCTTCTACTCGGAGATGATGGCAATCTTGAAATGAAATTCTAGTCTTTGGTCTTCTGTCCATATGTTTCTCTCTTTTTCTCTGGTAAGCTGAGGAAGTGAATTTGCAGTCAATTCGCGACTGTCCCTCACAAGCAACTAATGCACAGATCTTGAACACTTGTTAACAACTCGGAACTGGCAAAAAGAAGAAATTTTTATGTTCAATCAAACGTCTACTTCTTTTTTGACTCATTTTTCATAGAGAAATGTGACTAGTTTTACCTTTCTTGCGGTGGAGTACAGTTTTTGTCAACTTGCATTCTTTAAGGATACTGAATCTAACCCCAGACTTCATTGGTCAAGGACTTTAGGATCTACCGTAGTTAATTTAAGTTCAAGAGGATCATCATCATATGTTGATTATCAATACACCATGTCACCTTTAATTCTGTTCATACATTCAGAAAATCCAAGCATTAATTCCATCCATTCTTTGGCCTATTATGCTCGGTGGGTTCTACTTTATTAGCCATCATTAGTATTTGAAAAATGTTTTGGACGTATACTGGAAATTGGGTCATAAGATCCATTCTTTTCATA
Organism: Erythroxylum rufum; assembly: GCA_027478365.1. NCBI lineage: Eukaryota > Viridiplantae > Streptophyta > Magnoliopsida > Malpighiales > Erythroxylaceae > Erythroxylum > Erythroxylum rufum. The sequence goes on along the minus strand of JANIHZ010000006.1, from coordinate 7,761,680 downwards.
AATTTTTCTTTTTCTGTCAAGGAAATAATTGAAAAGAGGGCACATTGTGGTGTATTTGTGACGAAAAAGTTGAACTAGCTCCTTTTATTCTGTGTCCTTTGGCGGGAAACTTATCGAACATGCATACTTCCACTAATGGAAGTGAAGATGATTCATGTTACAGAGTTGAAGTGGGGCATGAAGCACTTGTGGCCCTGTGGGCTTTGGGTGCTAAGTGTTTAGTTAAATTCTTGACATTCTATAAAAGGTTTAAAATGCTAAGAAGCAAAAGAAGAATAAGACGGGAAAGGGACATTTGGACTTTCTATATAAGAGGAGTCAAGATTTGGAGTTTTTGTGCAGAACAAACATCGCAAAGAGAGGTTAAGTATAAACATTATGTAGGGAAATAAACACGAAAAGTACTGAAAAGGAAGAGAATACATAAAAGGTAAAGACGAAAGGGAGTATAGGGTAGTGTAGTGAGGATCTTTCAGTGCCATCAATTCAATTTAATTGTGCTTGGACTGTCATCCATTTACTCTCTCAAAATACAAAAATCCCTTTCCCAGCACATTTGCACCCACTTTCCCTTACACGACATGACAATTTTCTCACCATGCGATCATGTTTCTCGTTCTTCTTTTCTTTTAACCCTTTGTTCATGGCTCTCTCTTTCTCTAGAAAAAAAGAAAAGGTGGAGGAAAAAGCGAAGAGAATTACACTGTAGAACCATAAAGTCATGAGCTAAGTATACATAAAAGATGCGCACCCCTCAATCTCAATCTTGTTGGGAATATATTTTCAATCCAAACAATGATGCCTACTGCCCACAAATTCACTTTAATTGCCAGCAGTCAATCATAAGTTTTAAAGGGTGAGTAAGGAACAATAGCACCATCCACCAACCATCTTTTTCTATCAAATTCCAAGCTAAAAAGGCTTCCAAGCAAAGATGAGAAGTAAAAGAGGACAGAAATATAAAGTGATTAGGTGAAGATGACCCTTTTCCCATCTACATATAATTTTTGTTGATTAACGTGTGATGACTTTGGTTGCCACATGTCTCACGACCTCTTTTGTGTCTACCCACATCTTAAGCCTCCGACCAACCCCTTCGACATCATATGTGAACTTCCAAGTCCAAACGCTCGATCCGCATAACATTTGATACAACTCTAACTGTAATTTGTGATTCCATCTTCATAATTTATTGCAATCTATGATCACATTATATTCATATATTAGTATATATTAAGTATTCACTCATAATCACTATGCAATCTTTGTCATGTATTGGCCCATCCATCCCATAAAAGGAAGCACTTCACATGTTCAATTCCTATCAGAGAAAACATGCAATGCACATTGTGTAAAGGCTGCCATATTATTGATTGAAATGATAATGTTTACTGTTAAATGCGCAAAAGATGTAGTCATCACATGCACGTAGCAACTTTGTCTTCGGTGGACTTCAAAAACACATCAAACTTACTAAAGAAGGACTGTATATTACAAAACCTATCTGGATTCAATAAGATATTTAGTGTTGTAAAAAACTAAAAGCGTAGGGAACATTTATGAAGAATCGGTTGAATTTTATAATATGGCAATAGTTAATTGAACCGTTGTAAATGGGAGTCCTAGTTTTTAGCACTAGGCAGGGAGAAGTAGAAAGGAGCTTTAGAGGCGTTAAAGCGACAGTAGTTCGTAGAACAAAGTTAAAATAATATCGATGATGGGTGGTGGCCCACAGACACGTGCAAATGATGACCAATGTCTTCCCTAATGATGGATTCGCACCGCTTCTTCCACTGTGTGGGCGCCACTCCTTATCATGCAGACTCTTTTCTAATTGCTTCCTCTTTTATCTTTGAATCACTTTGGCAAAACATATAAAGCAGCTCCTGTCCTATACTTGATTATTCATCTTAGCTCCTGTATTTTTAATTCATTTACCTTAGCTCCTGTATTTTTTATTCTCATTCAAGATACTCCAATTAGTTATTTTCAGACAAATTTACCCTTAGATTATTGAAATACATTTTTTTAATCTCTTGAATCCAAGGATAAATTTGTCCAAAAATAGCTAATTGTGGTATCTTGAATGAGAATAAAAAATACAGGGGCTAAGGTGAACGAATTAAAAACACAAGGGCTAATATGAATAATCAAGTATATCACAGGGGCTCTTTTATAGGATTTGCCAATCACTTTTGTGTGTAACTGCAAATTGTAATGTATCCAAGTGTGCTTATTTTCGTAAAGGATTGCATTAGTTAATAGTTGATTCTATTAATTGATTTAATTAGTGAATTGTATCAGTTATTTGTTAGAAATGTTTGATAAAATTAGCTATTTAATATTAGTTGTTTATGTGTAAAATAATTTATGAAGACATGATTTTAAAAAAATTATAAGGGTATGAATATTATATATTTTAGTATTTTGTTAAATATTCTTATAAGAATTTAGATTTTAGAGAAGTCATGTTCACCTGTACTATTTAATTATCTATGAAAAATTTATGCAACTCTTTCTATTTTCATTTTCGTTTAAGATCAATATTTTATTTCTAACCTATAACTGCATAAAACAATTATAAGAACAAACAATGCACCTAAAAGTAGGTATCTAGGAACCTCAATTAAAGGGTGCACTTGACGTTTGATAGTTAAAATTTTAGTTGACTGATGCAATATAGGAGCGTTTTTATTTTTGATTGTTTATCTTAATCAGCCATCGGATCTACTACTCTCCAAACAGCTTTCGTAACTATTTGACAAGTCAGATAGCTAAAGACAACTAATTAGCTAAAAAAATAGTTAATTAGTTGTCTACCAAACGAGGCCAAAATCAAGTATTATTGTTTTCAATAACTTTTATAAAATGACACGTGCACTCGTTATGTTTTTCTTAAATATAAAACACACAAATTTTTTTTAGGTTAGTTTAAATTTTTTGAAAACTTTTTTAATTAAAAATAATCAAATGTAAACTAATTAAATATTATTTACATGATAATTTAATTTAGCTCTTACACTTGAACCAAATTAATTAAACTCGACTTAACTTAATTACTTTAGGTTGAGTTGAAGACCTAAATTAAATTACTATACTGGTTAACATTTAATTATTTAAGAAAAGAAGTTTTTTTGAAAAATTGAAAATTAAATTCTTTTTAAAAATTTTAAATATCATATTAATTAAAAGCTCTTTATCACAACATTATTAGTATCAGTAGAAAAAAAAAGTAATTCATGGAAGCAACTAGATATCATATCCAATTAAATCTAAATTAGAAAAAGAGCACTAAAAAATGTAATATCACATTTTATCATTTCCCAAAATGGAAAAAAAAAAGAGAGAAGAGAAACGAATATGATTGCTACGACATTTTAAGCAGCTCCAGCATAATTTACTAATCTATGTGTTACGTAGCTGTCTTCATTGAGCTGTTCGACTGTCGAACCTATCAAGCCCACAGAATATATAGTAAGCAAAAGCATAACAACTCGTAAATAAGATCTTGTTATCCCCACATTTTTTACCTTTAAAACATACTACTAAAGAAGAAGGAATGTTAGAAATTTCAAAACGAGTACAGTCATCTCTAGCACTTATTCATAACCGTGGAAGGAACCGAAAGCAAATAATGTGATTTTTACTGGTTGCTTAAGTGCAAGATAGCAATAGAGGTACAAAATTATGAGTCCCTATCAAACTAGGCAGGGATTTATGTAGGAAATTTTGTAGCTTGTCGTGATTGAAGGTGGTGCAATCACTTGGAAGATATGCTTAGTACGTGAGGCCAAAAACATGGACTCTGGACTCAAGCTCACAAATCTTGATCATACGTCAACATTTTCCATCATTGTCCCACGCATTCTCGTCAAGCTAGAATGACACCTGGCCAATAGAACTTCGCCTTCTTGAAGATGTCTCTTTCGTACGAAATTAATCTCTCTAATTACTGTTAGCTACCAGAAAAAGGGTTTTTTCATCCTTGTAACTTTTCACTTTGGAAGCAATTGCGGACTGTTACCGCTCATGGCTAGCTGTCAAGGATTCTCGGTTTTCTGGTACTAGCCTACTAGGACCGAAGCTGGTAAATCATTTATGGTAATTAACAAAGTATAAAGGAGCTTTAAATGTTGGTAAAATGATACCTGAAACAAACCAACAAACAAACCTGGGGCAGTCTGCCATGGTAAAACCCGTCAGGAGTTTCGGAATGAGCTGTTCAGCAAACGATCAAAATCCAAATTTCAGGCAACTTTGTCAATGGAATAATTGAATTATTGAGTAAATCGGAGGTCGAATGAGATAGAGGAAAGAGTCACATCAGCCCGGCAACCATATCTTCTTATTTGAATTCTTGTTCACTAGAAGTCTATAAGATTAATATACATATATATGACAACCTTTCTAATACATGAAAGGAAAACTGAAGAGAATTGGCCAGTTAGATGCAGGAAATGTACGCTAGAGTCGTGTCTCAAAGAACTTTGGCGACATTCACATGTATGAGAGAATGTTTCTTCAACTACTTCTTGAAATCAGTGATTTTTCGAGGAAATTTTGAAACCCCTGCAGGCTAAATTCCACACATTCATGGTTCATCCCCCAAAATCAGTGCAAGTTTTGATTGCTATCCACATAATTTCCATAAAAATTTTCAATCTGACAGTCTGGGATGTTGTTGATATTGCTGTAGTCTGCGATCAAGCTATATAGCAGTACAGAATTAACACCGCGCAAGGTACAATATTAAATGAAGTCAATATTCTCAAACTGCTTCCAGATATAGCTTTGGCTACAGTTTAGTTCTTTATTTCTTTGAATGTAGCGTCGTCGCATCAACAAAGAAAATCATTTATCTAAATTCAATTTTCATTTTCATCAACAACTTTAAAACCCTACAATCAAACGGACCTAGGAGGTTTTGGATGTGGGGTTAAAACTTGAAAAACAAAGAAAATGAATAAACGTTCACTCAATTGCTGTCTATCCAGACATAGGGCCCCCAAGAGACAAGAAGAAGCAAATTATACAAAATTTCATTTTAGGTGAAAACTGGAGATCTGTAATTTAATTATGGCAATGATTCTGAAAGGAGAATGTTGCTTCTTTCCCTGTCTAGCCTCAAATACCAATTGCACGTGGCAATGGCAATCACTACTTCACAGTCAAAAATGTCCGTGATTGAAGTCATTAATCCAGATCCTCCTCTGCAATGCCAAGTTCATCATGTTACGCAGACAGACTGAGTTAATTATCATTTACCCTTAACTACTTATGATAAACTAAACACTAATTTAAGGATAGATACGCCATTTCAAGGCTTATAAACGATTGTAATAATTGTGAATCGATAACAACAGAACTAAAAGAAATTGTTAAAACCCTGCAACATAGGTCTCCAATCATATATAAATGTTGCAGGTTTGGCAAAGCATATAGGCCTACATGGATAAGAAATGGGGTTTGGTGATTTTTATAGATTTATATTAAAAAATGTTATTTTAGAGCAACAGTTCCTATAGTAGAGGAATTGGATATGGCATGCACTATGTAGGGAAGTAATTGATTATAGTACATGCTTGGTTTGGTTTCTCGACATTCTCTAGCAGTTAAAGACGACGGCATTCACCAATTGTTTAACACACTGACCAATATCCGTATCTTATAAAGGCAAAGGAAGTTCCCATTTTCAAGTTTTGGGATTGGAGGAATCTTTTATCATTCCTCATCTCTCTTATTATACAATCTCCACTTAAATTGAGAGGGAGAAAAAAAAAAAAAAAAAAAGCTTGAGAGAGAGCCACCGAAAAGGGTGGACACCTT
>JANIHZ010000006.1:7686975-7697443 GCA_027478365.1 Erythroxylum rufum | reverse complement strand
CGGTCCGGGCCGGGTTTTAAAACAGAGCCCAACAGGATAGGAAATTGAATAGGATGTTACTTTGGTAAGGCAAATGGTTAATTTATAATATGAAATCCTTCTGGTGAGAGTAGCATTCCAATGTTGGAGAATGCTCTGGCCTTTTTCAGGAATCTTCAAGGCTGGTGGATGTTGACAGGCTTGCTTTAGATGTATGGCTTTAGTTTGCTCCTTTCCCCATGGTGGTGGATTCTTCTGTAGCAATTTTGATAGGGACGATGTATAATGAATCACGTGAGGAATGAAATCATAGATATAATTAGCAATTCCAAGGAATTGTTGTATCTATTTGATTGTGAGATTTTCGTTAGGAAAGTGAAGTAGTTCAGTGGCAATATGTGGACCAGCTTGATAGAATCTATTTTGAAAATGCATACCCAAAAAATCTATTTGGATTGTCCTGATATGACTCATTTTTATCGAGAGTATAATCTTATGTTTCTTTGTAAGATCCAAGAAGGTTTGAAGTAAAGCCTGAAGCTCTTTATGGGTTTTTTAGTAAAGCAATATGTCATATATATAGATCAATGCACGGTGGAGAATGGGCTCAAATATCTTCATCATAGCCCTTTGAAATAGTGTAGGGGCAACCTTAAGTCCAAGCGACATAACAATCCATTGGTATTGGGCTTTTGGAATACAAAAAGTTGTTTTGTACCTATCTTGATGGTCAATTCCAAGTTGTCAAAATCTTTTTTTAAGATCAAACTCGGAGAAGATAATAGCTTCCTTCAAAAATAGTAACTATGTACTAATCTTCGGAAGTGGGAATTTATCATCTTGTAGGAAAGCATTTAGAGATTTATAGCCAATGACTAACCTTTTTTTTACCTCGCTTCTGTTTAAACCTTTTATTGATATAAAAAGCCTGACAAGCCTATTTTGATTTAGTTGGCTCAATGAGTCCTTGCTGAAGAAGGATAGCACACTCTTCTTGTGCTAGTCTCAGATCATCAAGGTTCATTCCTAGATGAGTAGCCTTGGTAGGATTGATATCTTCATTCTTCTTGAAAGGAAGACGAATGAAGAAATCAGCTGGTCTGGTGTGATTGTTCATAAGAAGAGTGAGTAGGGAGGTATCACCCCTGTTCACCTTTCCTCCAGCTTATCTATGACTAATCTTCCTTCTAGTGTGAAGCGTACATCTAATCGTATAGAACACCTTGTAGAAATAAACCATCTTCCTGAAGAAAACCATATTTTTAATACTTCTTTACCTTTGCTTAGTCCTTACAGTATATATTCTCGTGATTGTCCTTGGACAAAAAGTATCCGAACTATCCTCTCCACACACTGTCTTAAAGTAAAAGAAATTATCCAGAGTTCTCTTTTAAACAGTGTGGCTTGCAAGCAACCTTAGCAAAACATAACGTGAAGCTCGAGATCCTTAAAGAGATCATCTCTCTCTCTAAAGAGAGATAACCATACATACCTACACATTGGAGCTATACGTCTTATTCTCAGCCTTTATGAAAGAAAGGGAATACCTGTTATAGCCAGGATATCTCTTTTGGACATTGCCTACACGATATACCAAAACGCACTAATTAGTACCCTATTAACAACTCTCAACAATGGAAGTGCCATCCTAACCATTGCCCCTAATTTCAATATCAGGTTAGATGATCTCAATTTGTCTGAATGACTTCAAGTTCAAATCCAAATCACTGGAGCAGAGCAAGATCCTACATCCATTATGGTTACTTTTCACCACTAGATGATCTATCATTTACAAAATCATGCCATAGCTTTCATCTTCCCAAACTCCACTTCTAATGCCTTGTATATGGTAGCAGATAGAGCTCATGATCAGACAACTATCATCTAGAGCCCATAGTAGTTTCCACCAATGGAGCTTGAAAAGTTGATGCTTACTGAATGGATCACTAATTACCAAAAAAGTGTTTCATGCCTGTCACGAGCATTCTTTCCACACCACTACTTCACCTATTCTAAAGACCTTACGAGATGGAACTGTGAAATCCATCTACACCAAGCCCAATGAAGATCAATTTGGACCCTCTCATACATCAAGCCCTGTTATAATGATTCAACCAGTGTTCTCTCATAGAGAAGGCAAAGATGGACCTCCGATCTATTATTTTAAACCTGATGGCGAACCTAACTATGTTAGTCATCATCGTGGACATTTTTTCTAGGATGCAGATCCCTCTATATGTGAACCAGACTGTGAAGTATGTCTGAACCTTGAATCAGACAGTGATGATGATGATGATGAACTGTATAATCGACGATGAAGAAAAAAGAAGAACAAGAAAAAGGAGATATCTACTTATCAAGCTACAAGACCAGTTCACTATCACAATGATGATCATGATGATTATGAACCTTGAATTGAAAATCCAAGCCCAAAGCTGTTGACATAGATCATTTGATCTATTTAGAGTCAATCTCCAAATATCCTTATCCAATTGTTCCTACTCCAACAATTCCGTGCATGATGGTTAATCCATATGAGGAAGACTTTCCTCTATTGGAAAGATGCAATAATGATCAACAAAGGGTTATCTCTAATCCTTATATTTGTGCCTCTGCCATGAGTTCTCATGGAACTATGCTTTCCAATCCTATTGATGAAACTCTCAACTGGCAGACTGATAATGCTTTAGCTCAAAACAAAGTCCTTCGACAGATTGATTCCAAAATTGATGGTTTGACTCACCAAAAGTAGGCTACACATCAACGAGTTGATGCAGTCTCTGCAGAGATCTAGAAATTGTACAAATCTTACAAAGCTCAAATGGCCCAACTTGATGCGACTCTTCCACACTATGTCAATACTTAGTATTTTTGCCCTGATTTTACAACAAAGGAGCAATAACTTAAAAAGGTGAAAGAGATCCTTCAAAAAATGGAAGCTGACATGCAAAAAGAACATTCTAAAAATGTTTATAGAGCATCTCCTACATCCTTTCCAGTTACCCAACCTACCTATCCTTCACCATCTTATCCTATCTCACTAATTTATTCTCCACCTTCATACCCTAAAGAAATTCACAATAAAAAGGTATTCAAGTTCAACTATCCTTTAATCAGGCAGTATATCCATCCTACCACTGCTAAGCCCAAATTGAGCAAATCAAAGCCTAAACCTGAAAAACCTCTTGAGCCATTGCCCTTATACACTAAACCTATTGATCCATACACTAAACCAACTAATCCGTCCACATTCCACCTTCTTCTTCATTAAAAGCATAACCTTCCTAATCTACTGGGAAAGATAAAGATCCTCATACAGAGTTCGTAGCAACTCTTGTACCAGCATCCATTCCTACCATCTCTGATGATAAATGCCTATATGAGCATTCTAATTTAGCAACTCGTGTACCAACAACCATTCCTAAGATATCTGATGAAGAATACCCTATGAGCATCCTAGCGTCTCTGAACAATCATCAGCAGTAGCTGAACTATCTGAAGTGTCTAAACCATCTTCAAATGAATCTGCACAGTTTGTTGATTTGATAGATCTAGCTCAAGTTATGATGACCATGACTTAACATACAGAAGTTGAGCCTAAAATTAGTGAAGTTGAGTCTACAGGAACTGAACCCTTTAAAACTACACCATCACCATCACCAGCTCTAGGTCCTCCAACCAAACCTACTTCAGGTCCCTGTTTACGTTTGATGATCTTCCACTTTGAAAATGGAGAGAGTGTCTCCATAAATTGGGTGTTTGGATTTATTTACAAATGACTCGACCAAATAATCATTTATAAGATATATTGTCTAAGTTTACTTCTTGTTTTACTGGTACATTACGAGAATGGTGGCAAAGTCCTAATGAATATCGCAGACTTCAGTTTGTACAAGTTACATCTGCTAGATTACTTATTGGAGTAATTCATAAAGAGTTTATTGGTGACTTTTAGATTATTGATAAATAAGTCATACAAGAATACTTCGAGATGAAGTGTGTTCTTTGGATAGAAGAGCTTTGTAGAAACATTTCCAGCTTATGAGGGAACATTATTATCTTCTCAATGGTTTCAATGATGCTACTCTCCGTTACACATTCACTTCCTCTCTTCTAAAAGAATTACAACCTAAGTTACAAAGGACAATAGCTGGACTTTGACGAGATATGAAAGATATATCTCTCGGTGAAATCTACCAGCTTGCCTTAGCTTCTCTTGATAAGCTATGTGACCAACAGATGTTCTTTAAGAACATGATTAAAGGCGATCCTCTATTAAAGAAAGCATGTCATATATGACAATCAAATGCAAGGAGAAAAAAGATTGTGAGTGTCACACAAAGAAGAAACATCATCACAAGAAGTTCTCCTACAAGAAGTTCTACAAATCTCATATGTCTCCTAAAGAAAGCTACAAACCCTTTAAAAGAAAGAAACACCGAAATTTTGTTCGCTTCTTTAAAAGAAGAAATCCTTAATGAAAACCACTAGATCGTTGTTTTCTCTGTGGCAAATCAAGACATTTTGCTCATCAATGTCCGCACAAGACAAAAAGGGATATTAAACTCCTGGATTGTATTAAAGTTATTGTGCCAATCCATGATGATCATTGAAACATTGAAGATTTCGTAGAAGAACAATTCAGTGAGGATAAAGACACCAAGTTTTTTGTTCCTATTGATTCCTCTTATATACCCATTTCTGAAGATAATATCTCCAGTTCTAAAGATGACATGCTTTACATGTTACAACAACAACAATCATGTCTCAAGCTTGTCCTTAAGCCTATTCCTTGTCCCTATGTGCAAATCCAAATACTATTATAAGATAAGTATGATCAACCCCTTAAAGCTATTGGGTATATGGATACTGAATCTAGCAGAACCATTATGAAGCCCAACATTTTACCTCCTAAAGCATGAAGCTCATATGATGAATATTTCACTGTTGTTGATGGTAATACCTTCAAGATCGAGCTTATTAAAAAAAAGAAAATAGGGATTCGTTTCTTCCTTGACTTTGTGGTATGGACCAAGGTTCTTAGAAGTAATCTACCTAGCCTAGATATTCTTATTAGAATGGATGTTTATTGTCAAGCATCTCCCCTACAGATTCTACCCACAGGAATCAGATGTCATGCCAACTTCAGTTCTTACACTGACATCCAAAATGTATTTGAGCTTACTTAAGTACCTCCATCATATGAAGCCTTAAGAAACCAATTTTTTGACTACTGTCCTGAGTCTCATGCACAATTCTCTCATCTCAACCCTCTATGGAAAAATGTTGATTTCTTCATTCATCTTCCTTTTAAAAAGAATGAAGATATCAATCCTACTAAGGCTACTCATCCGGGAGTGAACCATGATGATTTGAGACTAGCACAAAAAGAGTGTGTTATCCTTCTTTAACAAGGACTCATTGAGCCCACTAAATCAGATTGGGCTAAAAGTCCGAAAAGAAAAGAGGGAAAAGAGGTTAGTCATTCACTATAAACCTCTAAATGCTTTTATACAAGATGATAAATTCCCACTGTCGAAGATTAGTATATAGATACTATTTCTGAAGGAAGCTACCATCTTCTCCAAGTTTGATCTTAAAGCAAGATTTTGGCCACTTGGAATTAACCCTCAAGACAGGTACAAGACAACCTTTTGTATTCCGAACGCCCAATACCAATGGATTGTTATGTTGTTTGGACTTAAGGTTACCCCTTCACTATTTCAAAGGCTATGACGAAGATATTTGAGCCATTCTCCACAGTGCATTGATCTACATAGATGACATCTTGCTTCACTCAAAAACCTATAAAGAACATAAAGTTTTACTTCAAAGCTTCTTAGATCTTACGAAGCAATATGGGATTACGCTCTCAGTAAAAAAGAGCCATATTGGGACAACCCAAATAGAATTTTTGGGTATGCATTTCTACAATGGATTTTATCAGCCTTGTCCACATATTGTCAGTGAACTACTTCATTTTTCTAATGAAAATCTCACAATCAAGCAGATATAGAAATTCCTATAGAAATTCCTTAGAATTGTTAATTATATCCGAGATTCCATCCCTCTCGCGGTTGATTATACATCGTCCCTATCAAAATTGCTACAGAAGAATCTACCACCATGGGGAAAGGAGAGAACTAAAGTTATACAACATCTAAAGCAAGTATGTCAACATCCACCAACTTTGAAGATTTTTGACAAAGGCCAAAGCATTCTCTAACATTGGAGTGATATTCTCACCAAAAGGATTTCATGCTATAAATTCACCATTCACCTTACCAAAGGTAAAATCCTAGTTGATTTCCTATCTTTTCCTTTCAGTGTGATCACTAGCTTAAACCATATATCTCTCCTCCTTTCTATGGCTGACCTACCCATTACTGTAAGAACAAAGAAGTTCTTTCCTCCAATTACTAGTGCACTATTATGGCAGAAGTTGCATCTCTTGCTCATATGAGCCTGTTCTATTACATACACCTCTTCCTCAGCCATACCAACTCACCTTGCAGTACCTCTTTATTTAACCTCAGTGTACCATACCTCAATGTGTTCTTTCTTAATGGTCCACTCTCCGAAAATGCATTATGGTATCTTTAGGCACTCTCTGCCCTTTAAGCATATGCTATCACTTTACATTCTCTACAAGTCTACCAATACATCTATGACCGAGACAATGAAAGCTTGTTGTTATGGACTTTCCTTGAGTGGTATCACCATTAGAACGATGGAGAAAGCAACTTTCCATTGTCATTGAACAATATTGATTATGGGAAGCACCTTTAAAGAAACATTCTGCATAAAATTTCTTTGTTCTCCATCGTCCATAGCTTACAACACGTACTCGTGTAATTTATTCGGACAACAAAGTCTTTTTCCATCACGTGTCACTCTATTGGTCAAGGTACAAGGAAAATGTCCTTAAATCTCCTAGGAGCTTTTTAAAGGAGATCAACCATTTTCCTCAACATACACTTGTCATCTTTACTTCTCTTGGACCCTATCCAGGAGAATTTATTCCTAGTGAACCTGAAGCGCTAGAAGTAAACATACCAGGTCCAAACATCCCAATCTATTCTGACTCAGATAATGCGACACTAGTCTAAGATTTCTCTCACACTGCAAGACCTTCACAACCCCCAACTTCCTTCTTCTAAGATGCCCAATACCCTAATGATGACATTTTCATCCCTAATGAAGAAGATCTTAATCAATTCTTGCAAAGATTCTGCACAAACGATGCTAGCCTCAGTGAAAGACAAAAGATCTACAGAGCTCATTATGACACTGACAGCTCAAGTGATGAAGCCTCTTCGTCCAATCTTTAGTCATGGCAAGAATCGATTCGACATAAGTAATAACTAGGATTCCACTCCTCCCATAATCAATTCGACATAAGTATTGACTAGGATTCCACTCCTCCCTGTGGGACCCTTATATTAGTTATCTTCACAATTATGTGTCTTTGTTAAAGTGCCTTTATGTTTGTAAATGAATCTTTGAGGACCATATCCTCTTTAAAGATTCTTTCTTTTCCCTTAGGAATATTTGGGACCCATGTGTTTCCTAATTATTTTCCTTTTTACTATTTGCTTTCATAAAGTTGTCATGATTGTACCTAGGGGATATATTCCCTATCTAAAATTATTTATTTTATTCCCTTGCTTAGTCTATAAAAGCAAGGCTTCTCTATCGTTATATATAGACTTTGGTTACACTTGCAATTAGACTTTGGTTACGCTTGCAATTAGACTTTGGTTACCCTTGCAATCAAAGGGCTCAAGGAATACCATATTCAATGTTTAGGAACAGATCTTCCATCAGAGATCAGGGAAAACAAAGCAAGATTGGCGTGTAAGTTGTGGGTATGCTGGCTGAGATACATAAGCCTTTCTTTTTGTGGGCACAAAATCTCAAGGCTTGCCTTTAAGGAACCTTGCACCTCCAATCTCTCCCTGTTTTAACGACCTCAAATAGGATCTACGGTCTAAGAATTTCTGATACACAAGATCCTCAGAAAATTCAAGAGTAAAACAAACAAATTTAGATAGGGAATATATTCCCTAGGTATAATCATGACAACTTTAAGAAAGTAAATAGTAAAAAGGAGAATAACTGAAAAACACATAGGTCCCAAATAGTCCTAAGGGATAAGAAAGAATCTTTAAAGAGGATGTGGTTCCTAAAGATTCTTTCACAAACATCATGACACTTTAGAAAAGACATATACTTATGAAGACAACTAATATAAGGGTCCCACAGGGAGGAGTGGAATCCTAGTCATTATTTATGTCGAATCGATTCTTGCCACGACTTAAGATTGGATGGAAAGGCTTCAGTATCATAATGATCTCTGTAGATCCTTTGTCTTTTACTGGGGCTAGCATCATCTGTGCAAAGTCTTTGCAGGAATTGATTAAGCTCTTCTTCATTATGGATGAAAATGACATTATTGGGTCTTGGGCATCCTGGAAGAAGGAAGTTGGAGCTTGTGAAGGTCTTGCAGTGTGAGAGGAATCTTGCACTAGTGTTGCATTATCTAATTCATAATAGATTAGGCTGTTTGGATTTGGTATTCTACTTTCGGTGCTTCAGGTTCACCAGGAATAAATTCTCCTAGATAGGGTCCAAGAGAAGTAGAGATGATAGGTGTCTGCTAAAGAAAATGGTTAATATCCTTAAGAAAAGTCCTAAGAGGTTTAAGGACATTTTCCTTGTACCTTGGTCAGTAGAGTGACACGTGATGGAAAAATACTCTGTTGTCTAAATAGATTACACTAGTACGTGCTATAAGATATGGACGATGGAAAATAAAGAAAAATTGTGCATTTTGTTTATTTAAAGGTGCTTTTCATAATCGATGTTGTTCAATGACTATGGAAAGTTGCTTTCTCCATTATTCTAGTGGTTGACAACACTTAAGGAAAGTCCATAGCATCGAGTTTTCATTGTCTCAGTCACAGATATATTGGTAGATCTGTAGAGGTGGTAAAGTGACAACACATGCAGAATGTGTTTTCGGAGAGTGGACCATTACGAAAGAATACATTGAGGTATGATACTCCGAGGTTAAACAAAGAGATACTGCAAAGTGAGTTGGTCCGGCTAAGGAAGAGGTGTAAGTAATAAAACAGGCACATACAGGTAAGAGATGCAACTTAACCACAATAATGGGTGCACTAGTAATTAGAGGAAAGAACTTTGTTCTTGTAGTAGTGGACAGGTTAGCCATGGAAAAGAGGAGAGGGATATGGTTTGAGGTAGCGATCACACTTAAAGGAAGAGATAAGAAATCAACTACAATGTTACCTTTAGTAAGGTGAATGGTGAATTTATAGCGTGAAATCCTTTTGGTGAGAATAACATTCCAATGCTGGAGAATGCTCTGGCCTTTGTCATGAATCTTCAAGGCTGATGGGTGTTGATAGACTTGCTTTAAATGTTGAATGGCTCTAGTTTTCTCCTTTCCCCATAGTGGTCGATTCTTCTGTAGCAATTTTGATAGGGACGATGTATAATCAACCATGTGAGGAATGAAATCTCGGATATAATTAGCAATTCCAAATAATTTTTGTATTTGTTTGGTTGTGATATATTCATCAGGAAAATGAAGTAGTTGAATGGTAATATATAGACTAGGTTGATATAATCCATTGTGGAAATGCATACCTAAAAATTCTATTTGGGTTGTCACGATATGGCTCTTTTGTGCTGAGAGCATAATCCCATGTTGCTTGGTAAGATCCAAGAAGGTTTGAAGTAAAACTTGATGCTCTTCATGAGTTTTTGAGTAAAGCAAGATGTCATCTATGTAGATCAATGCACTGTGGAGAATGGGCTCAAATATCTTCGTCATAGCCCTTTGAAATAGTGAAGAGGCAACCTTAAGTCCAAACGGCATAACAATCCATTAGTATTGGGCATTCGGAAAATAAAAGGTTGCCTTGTACCTGTATTGAGGATCAATTCCATGTTGCCAAAAACCTGCTTTAAGATCAAACTTGAAGAAGATGGTAGCTTCCTAAAAAAATAGTACTTATGTACTAATCTTCGGTAGTGGTTGTTTATCATCCGGTAGAAAAGCATTTAGAGGTTTATAGTCAATGACTAAAGTCTTTTTCCCTCTTCTATTCAGACCTTTATTGACATAAAAAGCTTAACAAGTCCAATTTGATTTAGTGGGCTCAATGAGTCCTTATTGAAGAAAAATATCACACTGTTCTTGTGCCAGTCTCAGATCATCAGGGTTCATTCCTGAATGAGTAGCCTTGGCAGGATTGATATCTTCGTTCTTCTTAAATGTTGGGGCTCGATTCCGGAACCCAACCTCTTCACAGAAAACCATAACTAACTAACGTCGCTTCAATTTTTTTTTCAATTATATGTCATTCAAGTAATTTCAATTTCCAATTTGAAATTCATCAATTCCTCAATCCATTTAATCCTTCGTATTCGATCATATCGCATTCGTATTCAAAAACATTTT
>JANIHZ010000006.1:7644147-7686875 GCA_027478365.1 Erythroxylum rufum | reverse complement strand
GGGGGGGTTAAACCAAAACCTAGGGTTTTGAAAGTTGAGCTTTCATGGAGACAGATTTGTGGCTCTCTTTGTACATTTTTGTTAAGCTACTTAACATGCAAATATGGAGAAACTCAAAACATAGAAGTTGTAGATCTATATGTTTACTATCTCCATGAATTTTTCACGATTTTAGGATGAGCCAAATAAGAGTAACAGGCCCCGATTTGGTACTAGTTCAGAATACCAGCAAGATTAAAACGAGAACTGAAAGTTAATTGTTTGAAGACCTTAGGGTTAGAATTGGATGATGAGTTCTTCTTACTAAATGTTCCAAAATGTGTCTTATAAGTTATGTACAAAGGAAATTTTAATTGGATGAGTGTTCTACTAGATATGGCCGAATAAGTGAAGCATGTTACTAACCTTAGAGTGACAGAAGAGAACAGAATCAGGGCAGGCTTGTAAAAATCACAATAAATCCAATTTGCGTCATTTTTGAGTCTTCTTTGGATATGTGATATCCATATGAGTCTATTGAAAATGAAGCTTTTAATCACCTCAATTGGATGAAGAATGAATGAGTTATAAGGTTTTGAGTCGTTAAGGGTCCGACTCATGACTGCTTGTTAAAGCTGATTATAAATGGGAGATTTGGATCTCCTTAATGACCGAATTAGAGCATGGTCATAAAAGAAGAAATGTGATTTTATGTGTTAACTAGAGGTATGCAAAGTTTGAAAAACATTGGACTTTTTGTTAAGAGATGTGCCTTCATGAATGGGACCTATGCAGTTTTTATGATATTTGTTAAGAAATGAGGCTGATTTGAGAATGACTAATGAGGGTATATGTATTTTCATGCATGTTACCCAATTGTTTGTGAAAGAAGACAAGGGATAGAACTAGAAGTTGTACCTAGTACCTCCCAAGTTCAAGAAAGGTAGAAAAGAAATCATAATTTCTGAGATAGTCAAGGTGAGTATAATCATACTACTATACTAGTGTAGTAATCATTTCTTTTATCTTGCGGCTTGTTAAATTGTTCTTGAATCCTTATGACCTATTTGACATATGACTCCATGTAGTTGAGTCTAGCATGTTGTATGCCTGATTGATCAAATGATTTCATATTCTTTACATCTTCTGGTTCACTTTTTGTGTTGAACCTATTGATTTTAATTCTTTAATGAATCATGTTTTCCATATTAACCATGATTGATGAGTTCTCAGAAAACCCAGCTAATGGGGTATATTATCAGACTATGTGCATATAGCTAACCCGACGATGATGGGTTAGATCTAGGTCCTACCTGGAGAGGGCAGGCCTCCAGGGCAAGGTTAGGCCAACCTTGTTTAGAATCAGAAAAGGGGAGTTAAGCTGTACTAGCATGCCTCTGTCTCGCCCTAAGGATTTCAGAAAGAATCAGAAAAGGAGAGATATGCCATACTAGCATGCCTCTGTCTCTTCCTAAGGAGTTCAGAAAGAATCAGAACTCAGAAATGAGAAAGAACTCAGAATCAAGAAACTAGAGTTTTGAAAGAAACTCAGAATTTTGAAAGAAGCTAGACTTTTGAAAGAAACTAGAGATTTGAAAGAAACTAGAGTTTTGAAAGAAACTCAGAATTTTGAAAGAAGCTAGACTTTTGAAAGAAACGAGACTTTTGAAAGAAATTATATTTTAGAAAGAATCAAGAATTTAAGAACCAGATTTATGTTTTCTTTGAGCAATTCGTTTTGAGCTTATTATTGATATTCATGTTGTTGCCGCAATTGAGATTTACTACCTATTTACTTTTAGAGGCGTTATACATAAGCAAGGTAGTATGCTTATAACTCACTGAGTCGCGTTGTAGACTCACCCCTCACTATCACCATTTCAGGAGAGTAGCAGATTCTACGAGAGATCAATCCAAGCCTTTTGAGACTCGCTTGGACAATCAGAGAAGTATGTTTGTGGCATGATGTTAGTGTAGATGCTTATAGCTGCTCCATGGTTTGTCATAATCATATGTACATGGTATATGTATGAATATATTATGTTATTGAGAACGATGTTGGTTGATGATAAGTAGATGATGTATGTGAAAATTGTGATTGGATCCTTGCTTCTTACAACCAATTAAGCAGGTATAAGGATTAATCAGATAAACGAATAGTTCATGTCAGATTTTAGTAGAATATAGAAAAGTTGGGCTTACTACGGGTTTTGGTGGTATTAAGCCTACCAATTCCCTAGTGCCAACACTGTCCAAAAGGTGGGTCGTGTCAATTATATGCACGCTCACGTTTCATGATTTTCGCAAGAGGTTGGGCTTCGGAACCAAGTAGGGTCCAACAAATGTATAAGTTTACAAGAAGGTTGGATTCCAGAAACGAGATCCAACACCTTTGGAAGAATCACTCAAGTGAGAAAGCAACTTGGGAAATGGAGGAGCACATAAGGAGATAATACCCCCACCTATTTAGACAATCAGGTAAGAATTTCGAGGATGAAATTTCTTAAAGAGGGGAGAATTGTAACATCCTGTTATCCTATGTTAATGGTTAGAACCCTAGAATAGTGTACATCAGAGATTATTGAGAAGTTAGAAAGTGCATTTCATGAACATGCATATTATAACATACACACTCATGTGTATATTAGTTTTTGCACACGTTAAAATGATTGTATATGCATTCGTTGACATTTTGGGTGTATAATTGATTTATAAATGTGATTGTATTGAGAATTGTGGATTTTGTGAGTTGAAAATCGATTTGGAGAGTATAAATATTATTTTGAATGTTTGGTAAAATTTGGAATATTTTCAAAAATTATGGGTATATTTGGATTAGGAAAAATGCCAAGTGGCAAGACAATTAGTAAGTGGTAGTAGAAATAAGAGTCAAATGGTAGTGAAAATTTTGATAAATGACTTTGGCATTTATTAACAAAAGTCATTGAATACATTGAAATACCACTTAATTGTTTTGTACATTGAAAGTATATGTGTGTGTTATATGATATAGGAAAGCATTTAGACGGACAACATCCAGACGTTGCCGGGACTTCGAGACAATAGCTATCTGGAGCAAAATGTGAGTAACCTAGATGGTCTCACTTGATAAATTGTTTATTTTAAATTCTGTATTGAATTATTATGTGAATGTGATTGTGTTGATTCCGGACATTGACTGTCCAAGCCGTTTGATGCATGAATAACATATGGAAGTGCTCCTTGTATGTGAATTTGACGAAATATATTATACTCAACATTATTGTTGAATGCTGGACCAAGGTCTGATAAGAAATGTTCATATGAATGTGAAAATGAAATCAAGTGACTGATTGAAAATATGTGAATGTGATGCATTTCATTATATGAATTCATGACAAAATAAAGGTTGTTGTGATCGGAGTAGCCACCGAAAAAGAGCTTAAAGCTCAGAATGTGATAAGAGCTTCTGGCTTAGTTGTTAATGTACCAGGTATCCACTTAGGGATATAAGACAATATCTGAAACAAGCCCAATATCCACAAGGGATATGGGCCAGTAATAACTGAAAGTGATAATTGAAAGTGAGTCTTATGTGCATTACATTTATAATTGATATTTATCTTTTAAATGATCAAAATGAACTGTTTGACTGCTCTGAATGTGAAATGTGAAACAAGTGATCAAAGTGATATGTGATGCTATATGATTATTAGTGAAATGATGTGAATTATGTCATTACATAAACTATATATGTTATGTGTTATGAGTGAGCCATAGATGATGGGTCGCTCACTGAGTTCGTAAAACTCATCAAAGTTGCAACGTTGAAATTTCAGGTTCGAGAGAGACGATATAGCTTCTAAGTCAATTTATAAGAGAATTAGCACTGATTTTGGATAGAAGACATGGCTCAAAGGCCGATCAGTTGAGACTGAAGGATCTAGATAGAATTTTTGTATAATTCCTCATGTATATAGTATGTTCTGTATACAAAGATGTAAACTCTGATTAGTTTTTGGTATTGTACGTATATGGGTGTTGTTGTAAGGCTACAATGTACATCTTGTTTACGAAATAAAATGAGAAATTTTGGGTTTTTAATTATTGTGTCATTCTTTAGGATGCCTTATAAGAGAACATAACTGCTCTAACATGCCATTATTATAAGTTATAGACTGGAATGTCCTCATAATGTTCTGGTATATACTCTATGGTAGTGGGGTGTTACATTTAGAGATCTCTTAATTTGTATTATGGTCCCTTGTCATGCCAATGCCAAACCAAAAGAATGTCTTTTCCATCTCCTATCTTATGTTTAATAGATAAATGCACCAAATCCCTTGTGAGTAGAACCTATCTCATGGTCCAGGAATTTTTGAAGTTTATATTGATAGTCCAACTGCTTTCTGCTTTTAAGAAATAAATATCAATCCACTTAACCCATAGTGCTTATTTGTTTGTGTATAGCTTTCATAATATCTTCACAAGTAAGACTTTACTCATGGGTCGAACTTCCCCACTTTCCACTTTCTTTAGGTGAATAAATATATAACAACTTTACCTTATGAGTTTTTTCTTGCTATTTGTTATGCTTTAGAGGAAATCTCTAAGAAATCTATCAATGGTTCGCATAATTTCTTTTGGGAAAGCTAGGTGTGAGCATAAATAATTATAGAGATTAAATGGAGTTTACTAGCTAGAGTCTTCCCCTATATGAGAGGGCCTTATTACACCAATTGTTTAGCCTTTTGTGAATGGAGCCAATAAGAGGAGAGAAATTGGAATAATTAAGTTTCTTTATGGTAATAGGGACCCTTAGATATTTAAAAGGAAGTTGTTAATGCCTAAAACCTTTGAAAGTTGTTAGGAGATATGCGTTAACATTAGTACAAGAATATAGAAAGAAAGAACTTTTATTCAGGTTGAATGCCAAACCTAAGAAGGATTTGAAGAGTTACAAAAAGTTTATCAGAAGACCAATTAATACAGATAACAAAAATAGTAGTAAATCATCTATAAAAGATAGATTGAAGATACCTAGCTTGTTGCACTTATAATGAAATTTGAACATTAGTTCCTTAGAGATGTTCAGCTTAGTTAACCTAGAGAAAATTCCCATGTTAAAGGAAAATAAATAAGGTGGTAGAGGATCACCTTGCCTTAGTACTCTAGTAGCTTTAAAGATTTTTATTGGTTCTCTATTCACCAAGATTGATAATGAGGTTGAAGTGATACACTTCCTAATACAGTTAATAAACTTGTTGGGAAATCCAATAACATATTTGGAGTTGAATAGGAACTCCCAGTTTAAAGAATAGAATGCCTTGATGAAATCAATCTTTAATTCATAACTCTTGATTTCTTTCTTGGTGTGGTAGATCTTAAAAAGTTTCTAAGAAGACAATATGTTGTCTTTAGTGCTCCTCCCATAATATAGGCACTTTGACAAGGATTTAAGGTCTTTAACATCACTTTTTTTAGTCTGTTTGACAAGACCTTTGAGATAACTTTATAGATTACGTTATAGCATACAATATTTCTATAATTCTGAAGAGTATAAGGATTAGCTACTTTGGAATAAGACAAATGTGTCTTATTCAGCTTAGTTAATAAGTTACCACTGCTAAATAATTCTTTCACTAAGTTGATAGAGACTAAACATTATTTCTTTCATTTTTCTTTAGTGACATCCCTAGTCAGTTTAGAAATTGAAAAGGGAATGCATCAACTAGGCAAGCTTTTAGATCTTTAAGTAGAGGATTCATAGCCAATTTTGTTCCTAAAAGCATCTTAAAGTGTTTATAGGTTTGATATCTATACGACCAACATTTTATAGAGAGACTATACAATCAACATTTTATAGAGAGACTATCTTATTCTTGTTTCTTCTGGCTTAAATGACATTATAAAAGAACTTTGTAATCTTATATCCATATTTTAATAAAAAGATTCTTAATTTTAAATTCAGTGGGAATGAAAACCTTTTAGTGTTGTCATATATTGCCCTAGAACAATTGCTTCTTAACATTTGAGAGATGGACTTAAAATTCAAAGTCAAAATATCTTAACACTGGTTAAGGGAAAAGAAAGCTACATTTTTCTTTATAAACAAAGGACTTATATTCTTACTTTGAATGAGGATAAATTTTAACTTGATAGTTTTTAGCTTCAACACAAATGTAAAGGCTTAGGATCCATTTACTTTAATTCTTATGCCTTTAAGGACAACCTCTTTGAAGTTTAGGTGTTTCAATAAGGTATTGAAGAATTTGAAAGAGGCTCCCCTTATTCTATTAATTGTCTTAACGTGACTTGCAATAGGTGTGTGGTCAAAAGTGAGATGATTGTAAAAGTTAGCAAAGCTAAAAAGAAAAGCAGGCACCCAAGCAAAGTTTACTAAGCATATGTCCAACTTCTTTTGCAAAAGCCAGATCCCACATTGTCTACTGTTCAATGTGAAATAATTACCAATATTTCTTAAGTCTACTAGTAAAAAATCCCTTATAAGATTGTATAATGCCTTATTTTTATGCTTTATCTTTTTCTTGGGTCTGTAAGCCTCTTAAGAAGAGAGTGTGTAATTAAAATGTCCTGCTATGAGCCAAATTGTAGTGGAATTAGCTCCCAAAGATGCTAAATCAAACTAAATTTATCTTTTTTAAAATTGAAGAATAACTATATATATGACATTTATAAGCAAAGAGAGTTTAAGATTAAGTAAAGAGAACCTCACAACTCGTAAATTAGTTTAAGAAGCTCTAGTTTTAAAGTTGTAAAACTTAGGGATCAAGGGAGCTTATAATTCTCCTATTACATTGAGCTTTATGATTATTAAGGTTGATCCAATCTCTATCTTAAACCAAAGGCCATATGAAATTGTTCCTTTTTTATTTAGTTTTAACTAAAAGAATGAGATGAGGCTTCTTTTGGACAAGGAAATTCTTAAGAGATCAATATTTATTAGAACTATTTAAACTTGTGCATTTCGTAGGACTATAAACATTAGGAGAGAGATGTGCCAACTCTCTTCTTCTTTGATTTCCTCCTAATTATGTTCTTATTGGTTTTTGGATCAGCTTTACCAAAAATTTTTAAGATAGTGCCACAATCTACATTTCCTTCTTCTATAGATAAACTTATTTAGGCATTGTAAATGCTTAGGAGATTCCATCTCTAAGTTAACTTCATTAGCAATTTGTTTGGACTTAAGATGCTATTTGGCTCCAGATTAGTGCCTTCTTTCTCAGCTTCAGAAATGATTCCCATTTCATTTGGATGTCTTTATTTTTCTTCACATGATGAGCTTTTGTTATTTTGATATTTTCTACTAAAGGATCAACTTTAATGATTAGCATCCGGTGTGGTAAAAGGTATGCTTTCAATGTTAAGTTACTTATAAGGGTCTGATAGAGACTAAGTAGGGGCATTGTAATTTTGAGTTTCCTTTTTTAGTTCTTCAGATGGTATTGAGTTAATTCCTATCAAAACCTCTTTTTCTTTAGGTTTCTAGACTTTCACTTATTCCTTCTTTGTAGATCTCTATAAATAAGAGATGCATATAGAATCCTCTATCAACTTTTCTTCCTTACTGAGCTTCTGAATTTTAATTGAATCAATTATCCCTTTGTTAAGTTACACCTCAATATAAATCTAAGCATATCCAAATCTTTTGAGGTTAGCAATATTTTCATATAAACTTAGAGGTCTAACAAGAGAGCTAGCAATGCAGCTCAAACCTTATGAAGACTATAACTTAATAGGAACTCTATGGACATTCACCCAAACTAGGATGCTTCTTATCTTTACTTTGTTAAAAAAAAGTCCAATATCCATTTTTGGATTATCTATGGCCTCCTTTGAATTTGCCAATGATTATTTCTATTATCTTCTAAGCTTTCTCTTTTTGAAGAACTTAAAGATAAAGATTTTTTCATTGCTAACCAAACCATTTTCCAATCTATACCACTTCTAATAGATATTTACTTTATATTGAACATGTGGCAAAGACAAGTGTTTTCATTAGGAAGAAACCAACAAGTGTATAATGCCATTTTTTGCTCTTATGTTAAGAATATCCTTAGGAGGTGTGACTAAATCTAAACCTTGAGAATTTGGAACACAACACAACTTGCTAAAAGTAACTGGATCTCTAACCACCTTGTTCCAAATGAGTTTCTAATTTGAAGTGATTTTTTTAGATAGTTTCCTCCATAACAATCCTTGACTAAGTTAAATCAATACATGATAGAGCTAGGCAATCATGTTTTAAGTTTATTTCAAGGCTCAAAGAAGAAGTAGAAGCCTTATAGTCTTTATTGGCTTCAAAATTGTTAAAGTTGGAGGAGAAGATAATATTTCCTCTAATAGTAAAAACTGTCAGAAATAAACGAGAGGGAAAAGGAAATAAAGGAGCAAGAAAAGAAAATAAAGGCCATTGTGCCAAAAATGATCTTAAAACATGGCTTTGGGCTTAGGATAAGTAGGAGTGAAACTAGGAGTTAGAAGGGGAATTAGGGGGTTAGAGAGACGCAAGAGCTTCTCTCACTAACCTATAGTGGCTCAAGTGATAAAGGACTTATCAAATATGATATCATTATATGTAAGTTGGCTCTTAAGTTAATTGCAAACTTATGCTCTTTTAAAATGACATGTTCATTAAATTTTATTTTTTTTCTTATTTATCCTTTTGTGAGTCTATTTAATATTATTATCTTAAGAAAATAAGAAAAAAAATTATAAGTTTTAAATGTTTAAAAAATTTGTAATTGTATTAAAACTTCTAGAATAAAACAAAAAGAGTAACACTTCTCTAGTAAAAAAAAAAGGAAAAATATGTGATTTGCACCTTGATGTTTCATCAAAAGTCTAAGTAAGCACCTACCATTATCTTTGGTACCAATTTGCACCCTATTACTAAAATAGTACATATTTCACCCTGAATAGGGTCTAAAAGTGGGGGCTTATTTAAGCCTTTTGTTAACATTAAGGTGGAATTCAAACCTTTAGTTGATGCTTAAAGAAATAATTTTAAAGATCAAATCAGTATCTAGAGGGTCTAAATTTTCTAGTTGTAATATTGCATAGGCTAAATTGATGACCCATAAACTAGAAACTAGAAACTAGAAACTAGAAAAAAACTTAACTCTATTAGGATATATGGTGCTACTAATATCATTTTGAAATCACTAAGGTGTAAAATGATATGAGAGATTATGATAGGGAGTAACTTAGACTTTTTAGAAAACATTAAGGCTAATTCGTACCTTACCTAAAATCTTTACAAGTTTATAAGTCACATATGTAAGTAAGGAATTAACTCCCTTAGTTTTAAGATTAAAACATACAAGCAAATTTAAAGATTACATAGAAGAAGAAGAGATGTACTACTTCTCTTTTTTCTTTGATTTCTTTCCAATTCTATTCTTACTAGTGCCTGGATCCACTTTACTAGATTTTTACTTCCTTCTTCCATAGATGAACTCATTTAGGCATTCTACAACTGCCGAGGAGATTTCATCTCTAAGTTAACTTCATTAGTATTTTTTAGGCTTAAGATGCTATTTCGCTCCATATCGGTGCCTCTTTTATTAGCTTTAGAAGTAGCTCCTATTTCATTCAGTATGTCTTTATTTTTTTTATTATAATGGAATTATGTTATTGGGACATTTTCCACTAAAGGATCATTTACACTCATTTCCATATTTGGTGAGTTAAAAGGTATCCTTTCATCATCTGGTTGCTTTTAAGGATTTGATAGAGGCTGATTAAAGGCATTGTAATTTTGAGTTTCCTTCTCTAGCTCTTAAATGGTACTGAGCTAATGCTTGTAAAAACCTCTTTTTCTTTAGGTTTCCAAAATTTCACTTATTCCTTCCTTATAGGCCACTATAAATAAGAGAAACGTATACAATCATCTATCATGTTTCCTTCCTCATTAAGCTTCTTAATTTTGATTGAATAAACTAGTTCTTTGTTGAATTCCACCTCGACAAAAATTTCAAGCATATCTAATTCTTTTAAGGTTGGAAATGATTCATATAAACTTAGAAGTCTAATAAGAAAGCTAATAATGTATCTTAAGCCTTATGAGGACCAAAACTCAAGAGGAACTCTATGGAATTCACCTAAGTGAGGATGTTACCCGTCTTTACTTTGTCTAAAAAAAGTCCAGGTTGCCATTTTTGGATTATCATTGGCTGCCCTTAAATGTGATTTTTTCAGCTTTCCCTTTTATGAAGAACTTAAAGATAAATAATTATTCTTCGCCAACTAAAAAATTTTATGGTTTATGCAACTTCTATTTGGCATTTTCCCAATGTTGAACATGTAGGAAAGATAGGTATTTATCTAGGAAGAAACCTACAAGTGCAAATTGCCATTTCTTCACCCCCTATGTTGAGAATATCCTTAGGAGGTGTGACTAGATTTGAACGTTAAGAATTTGGAACATAATGCATCTTGCTAAATTTCAATGGATCTCTAACCATCTTGTTCTAAGAGAATTACTTGTTTAGAGTGAATTTGTTAGATAGTCTTCCTATGTAATAATCCTTATCTCAGTTGAATCATTACACGACAAAGTTAGGAAATCATGACTTGAGTTGAGTTTAAGGTTCAAAGAAGAAATAGAAGCCTTATTGTCTTTGGTATCTTAAGGATTAATATAGGAAATCAAAAGGGAAAAAGACAACATTTCCTCTAATAATAAAAAATTTCCAAAATAGAGGGGGGAAAGGAAATAAAGAGTGGTGGGCTAAAAATAGATATTGAAAGATGGTTTTGGGCTTAGGTTAAGCAAAAGTAACCTAGGGAATCTGTAGGGAAAATAGGAAGTTAGATAGAGGTGAAAGCTTCTCTTATTAACCCACAATGGTTCAAGTGGTAAAGAGCTTATCAAATATGATATCATTGCATGACTTTGTAAGGAAATTAGCTGCTGACACAATTGCAAACTTATGCTCTTCTAAAGCAAAGTGTTTATTACAATTCATTTTCTTTTTTATTTTTCTTTTATTAATCTATTTAAAATTATTCTCTTAAGCATATTAGAAAAAGAGATTTATAGGTTTTAAATGTCAATAAATTTTTTAATATTATTGAATATTTTACTTTTGAAATAACACAAAGAGAATAACACCTCCTTTATTAATAAAAAGGCCAAATGTGTGATTTGCACCTCAACATTTCACAAAAACTCTAAAAAGTGCCTATCATTATCTTTGGTACTATACATCCTAATGTTACTAAAATAATACTCATTGAATCTTGAATAGAGTGAAAAGCGGTAACAAAGATAATGATAGAAACTTATTTAGACCTTTTATAAAAAATAAAGTAAAAATAACACCTTTAACAAATATTTAAAGCAACATCTAGTGGGTTTAAATTGCCTAGTTGTAACATCGTATAGGCTAAGTTGATGACTTATAAACTTAGAAACTAATAAAACTTAACTTTGTTATGATATAGGATCTTATTAGTATCATTTTGAAAACAATAAGGTGTAATGGGATATGATAGATAATGATAGGGACTATCTTATACTTTTTAGGAAATATTAAGGGGGTAATTTGTACCTTTTACATGAAAAAAATATAAGTTCATAAGCAACATTTTTAAGTGAGGAATTAACTCCTTAGTTTTTAAAATTGAAACATACAAGTGCATTTAAAGATCACTTTAGAAGAAGAGAGATGTTCCAACTCTCTTCTTCATTGATTTCCTCCAAGTTATATTATTATTGGTGCTTGGACCAACTTTACTAGATTTATTTAAGTTGATGCCACAATCTATACTTCCTTCTTTTATAAATGAACTCATTTGGTCATTCTATAAGTTCTTAGGAGATTCCATCTCCAAGTTAACTTTATTAGCATTCTTTGAACTTAAGATTTTATTTAGTTCTAGATTAGTGCCTTCTTTCTTAACTTCAAAAGTGACTCCAATTTCATTTAGTATATCTTTATTTTTCAACATAATAAAAATATCTTATTTAGATATTTTCTCTAAAGAATTATTTGAAATCAATTCCATAAATATTGTGTTGAGAGTTATGCTTTCATCTTTAAGTTTCTTATGAGGGTTTGACAGACACTGAGTAGGGAAATTGCAATTATGAGTTTCCTTCTTTAACTCTTCATTTGGTACTGAGTTGATGCCTATCAAAACCTCTTTGTCTTTAGGTTTTCAGACTTCACTTATTCCTTTTTCATAAGTCTCCATAAATAAGAGATGTGTATAGAATCCTCTATCATGTATCCTTACTCATCTAGCTTTTTAATTTTGATTAAATCAATAAGCTCTTTGTTTAGTTCCACCTTGATACAAATTTGAAAATATCCAATTCTTTTGAGGTTATTATTGTTTTCGATAACAAGAGAGCTAGCAATAAATCTCAAGCCTTCTAAGGACTAAAACTCGAGGGGGACTCTACGAAAGTTCACCCAAATTAAGATGATCCTCATTATTGCTTTGTCCAAAGAAAAGTCCAGGTCATCAATTTTGAATTACTAATGGCCTCCCTTGAATGTGTAGAGGACCCAACATTATTATCTTCTCAACGTTCTCTTTTATAAAGAACATAAATATAAAGAATTATTCTTCACTACCTAAAACATTTTCTAGTCTATATTACTTCTAATAGGTATTTACTCTATATTGAACATGTGGGAAGGACAAGTGTTTCACTAGGGAGAAACCTACAAGTGTAGAATGTCATTTATTTACATCTATATTGAGAATATCCTTAGGATGTGTGACTAGATCTTAAACTTGAGAATTTGGGACATAACATAGATTGCTAAAAGTAAAATTATCTCTAGACACCTTGTTCCAAACGATTTTCTTGATAAAAACTATTTCATCGAATAGTATTTCCTTTAAAATAATCTTTGCCTCATTTAAATAAGTACATTGTAGAGATGGGAAATCATAGTTTGATTTGAGGTCAAGGCTTAAGGAAGAAGTGGAAGCCATATTGTCTTTGGTGTCTTAAGGATTGGTAGGGGAAGTCAAAGGAGAAAAATATAACATTACCTCTAACGATAAAAAATTGTTAGAAATAAGAAGCTGGAAAAGGAAATAAAGAGCGATAAGGTAAAAATGGATATTAGAAGACGGTTTTAGGCAAAGATGGTTTTAAGTTGAGGACAGAGAGAAGTAAGGCCAGGAATTAGGAGAGAAATTAAGATGTTAGATAAAGGAGGGAGCTTCTCCCACTAACCCATTGTGGTTCAAGTGATAAAGGACTTATCAAACATGATAACATTGCATGACTTTGTATAGAAGTTGGCTTTTAATATAATTTCAAACTTATATTCTAAACTGACGTGTTCATTGCAATTTATTTCTTTCTTATTTTTTCTATCAAATTTATTTAACATTATTCTCTTAAGTATATTATAAAAAGAGATTTATAGGTTTTAAATGTCAAAAAAAATGTTGTAATCATATTTAAACTTTACTTATGAAGTACACAAGGAGAGTAACACTTCCTCTAGTTAAAAAAAAGGCCAAAGGTGTGATTTTCACCTCATTGTTTCACAAAACCTAAAGGCCACGAGCCTTCGATATATGAGAAAAACTAACTCTTAGGTCAATCACTAGACTCAAGGCCCTTCTTTAACTCTTAGGTCAATCACTAGACTCAAGGCCCTTCTTTTCAGCCTCTCAAATTTGATAAACAAAGCTTTCTAAAGGCAATAGCCAGATAACTTGATACTTTAAGTGTTTAATACTAGTCTTGTAATGTATATGAAGAAGGCTCATAACTGCGAAAATTATTTATAATTAGGACTAGGGGATAATGATACAAACCAAATGAGAATGTATAACAACTTTAAAGGCTTATTATGATTATAATTATCATAATGATAAATTTGTTATCTTACAAAGATATAATCACTATCCTATTCAACTTACATTTATTAGATCAATATATTAAGGTTATATATCCACCAAAAACGTATGGAAAATAAAACTCAGTGAAATCCCTAAAGTTATATTCTTTATTTATGATTAGGTTTAAGCATCAAAGCACGTTCAATTTCACAACCTAACGTGTTTTTTTTACCATTCTTTCTATTTTACAAGTTTATACAATTATCAAGCTCCAATCTTAATGAAAATAAAAAAAAATATTAGAGTTAGATTCTAAAACCTTGTTAGTTAGATTCCAAAACCTTGTTACTAATAAATTAAAGTTTTAAATTTTGGTTAAAGTAATGGAACTAGACTCTATAACTCTATTATTGATATATGGAAATTTTAAAATTTTACTAAAGTAATAGAGTTAGACTCTTAATCTTATTATTGACAAGTTAAATTTAAAATTTCACTAAGGCAATGGAGATAAACTTTGTAACATTGACATATTCGTTTCATCTAAAATTGATTAAGCCATTAAAGCTAAACTCCACATACTTGCCACATTTATGGCATCTAAAAATTGATTAAGGCATCGGTGATATACTTTATATACTTGTCATATTCATTATAGTTATGAATTTATTTAAAAAAAAGAACAATTGCAATATAAACTAAATATAAATTTCGTAAACAAAAATTAAAGGGCTAAACATACATATAGCGTCCATATATCTACACTTGCATACAAGAGGAAATGAAAAAGGAAAAGAAACTAAACGCCTAAATAGAAAAGGGTGCACCATTAGAGTAAGCAGGGTTGGCCTCCTTAAAGTTAGGTAAATCTCCATTAGTAGGACTGTTGACCTTAACTTTGCCATCAACATTGCATAACTCGTTAGGCTCCGCAGTCTAAGTGGACTCAACATCATCAAATGCCTCTCCAATATCTAGGTTTTTAATGACATGTCTAGGTACATTTTTTATGTCACTTTCATAGAAGTTTTAAACCATACCATTATGAGAATACCATGGCTTTAATTATTGAAAGACTTAGAACTTAAAGTCTTTTTAAGGTCATTGAGACACTTGAATAATTATTCCTTACCTTTCAATAGTACCACCTCATTTTCAAGGTCATTAAGATTACCTTACATTTCAGCTATACCACCTCCTTTTCAAGGTCATTGAGATGCTTAAACAAGTATTCCTCCATAGCCTACTCTTCCTTAAACATCTTAATTAAGATATCTACAGACCTTCATGATTGTATTCTCTTTTCTTTTTCTTTCTCTTTGATAGTCTTGCCAAGTTATTAGCCAACTTTTTGAAGTCAACTATAATCAAGGTGTTATCCTGAGAAACAAAATACAATGTCAGGCTTGGAAAAAAGTTATAAACATAAGTACATATTACATTAGAAAGATACCTCTCATCAAAGACATAAACATTAATGATAAGTAGATCCTACACTTTGCCTATCCCTAGGGAGAACCATCTGATGGACTAGCTCATACCCACTTTTAACCTTACTAAAAAATTTATTACTCTTCTTTATATTAAACTTGGGTAAGAAAAGCTATTCCTCTAATATAAGCCTCTTTAGAACAAAAAGTGACCACATTCTACATCTGTCAAGAAGATCAAGGAGGCAAAGAAATAATTTAGGGATGGAGGTAGCAAGGAGAATTAGCTCGACTGTAATGACCTCTTTATTATGCATCATTCTTATCTTTTTCCTCTCACTAAAAGATGACATTGGCATACCTCTCTCCTTTACTGCCTTGGCCTTAATTAACATAATTGTTGATATTATGGATCCAATAAACTACAAAAATGATGTTAGTAAAATATCTAAAAATGAATAAAGAATAAAGAAAAGAAACAAACATGAATGTTCGCCTCTACAACATCCTTGACTTGATTTGGCTTTTTTCATTTAAGATCTACAAGTCTCTATGATCGGAACTTCAGGGATGTGTTACCTTTATCCCACTAGAGAAATCTCTCATCTAAACCTTTCTAAATAACTTTAAATTTCTATAAGTTGTTGGGTTAGAAAAGAAGACAAAATTTCTCTCTAAAAGTGCAACCCCATCAGGATCATCATCATCTAATTGCCTTGCCTTGAGATTATGTTATACCAGCCACTGTATGTCCCCACATTCTTACAAAAATGTATGAACTTGAATAACTCAAAGTTAGGGGGAACTTCCTTTATATGACTAAGAACGATGAAGCCCATTAAAAACTCCAAGAAAGTGGGTATAAATGACTAGGGTTTAGACTTTTCGTAGTTAGCATCTTTTAGATAAATGGATTGAGAGGGAATCAAAGTTCACGCTTGAAGGCATTATATTATAATCGTACCTTATCATGTTTGGGATAAAATATATGCATATCATCATCAGGGAACTTCCACAATATCTTATTAAGGATGTTGAACCTTCTTCATTATTTTATCAAACTTATTTTTTC
Organism: Erythroxylum rufum; assembly: GCA_027478365.1. Classification (NCBI taxonomy): domain Eukaryota; kingdom Viridiplantae; phylum Streptophyta; class Magnoliopsida; order Malpighiales; family Erythroxylaceae; genus Erythroxylum; species Erythroxylum rufum. The sequence goes on along the minus strand of JANIHZ010000006.1, from coordinate 7,670,573 downwards.
ATAATTTTTTGGGGTGAAGGCATGCTTTGAATTTCTTATTGAATTCCCTAAGTATAAAATATGATGACAACTTTTGGGTTCAAAGTTTCTTACTTAACTGATTGAGCCCAATTTATATGATATTATAAGGGAAGGTCTAGTTGATATTAGGGAATTGTATATGATTTTAATAAACCTAATAGATGTTGGGTTTGTTATATATGGTTGGAAGTTACAAATCCTAAATCATTATACTACCTAAGCTAAAACTACTAAAGCTACTACCCTTGCTCCCTAAGCTACTTCTATCACCACTGCTACTCTCTATAACTTAGCAAATCAAAAATAGATTTAAACTTACCTACTAAGAAAAGACAAGTTTGATCGATCACCTTAATGCTAGAATTATCTTAAGAATACATATTGATTTTTAAAAATATGGGTATGATCACCTTAATGCTAGAATTCTCTTAAGAACACATATTAATTTTTAAAAAATGGGTGCTTTCTCTCTTTAACAACTATTTAAGAAAGACAAAGCGAGACACCATATATATTAAGTTCCTTATATAGAAGGATAAACAATCAAAATTATCTTAAGTAAATAACTTAAATTGAGTGATGATTTGCTTCCTTATTGTATTAAGAATGTCTCCATAGCAGTTATACATCATAAGGAATTTTTCTTAAGAATACTCCTAGTGCAGCTTCTAAGGGGTGCTTCATGAAAATACCTTTGTTAAGCTTGTCAACGAAAACATAGACGGGTTGAGGCTTCCATGAGATATTCATATTGGAACCTTAGCCTACATCATGTAAACCTGCCATAAAATAACAAAGCAATTAAGGCTTTTGGAGTGATATGTGTCAAACTTTTAGCAAACTTATTATCAGTTGTTGGATATGGATGTCAATATGTCGAGCCATCTATATGCTTATGCAAACTTTGTTAAGAAGATTAAGAAAAAACACATGTTGATAGTACATCATAGGCAAACCTGTCAAAGTAAAAGTGTATAAAAGTTACTGAATATGGTTGTCAATTCATTAAGTTTGGCGTTCTTAGTTGGATTGTTTTTAGTTGTTTGTTATGTTGTCTTTACACTTGTCTTCAACCAACCCATTATGATTAACCATTGACCTTTTAGGGAGCATTCTTAGAATATGTTATACTTTATCATACATAGATCCATAGTGCACTTTTGTGGTCAATTAATGGGGTAATGTTGGATTGATTTGAAATGCTCTTAAATTAACCTACTATCCCTATGGACTTGAGTATTGGAAGTTTCATTCTTAAGAATCTAAATTTTTTAAAAAAAGAACCGGGGTACAAATGTTACTCCCCCTATTGAGTACATGAATTGGGTTTAGATTTGCTACACAAGCATGCTAACCTTTTACAAGCTTATGAACTTTGGGTACACATAAAAGGTCTAATATCCTATAATTCTAATTAAATCAAGATTCAACCATATGAAAAACTAAAATTATACTTACATGCTAATGAACCTACCTAGTAATAGTTAGGTTTTACTCTACTAAAGGTACTTAAAAGTTCAACTATATTCCAAAGAATGATTGCTTGTAAAAGGGGTATGATCTAATGTAAGTTCCCATAATCACTCTCATTAAGCAATTTATGATTTCTCGACACACTTAATGCCCTTTAATTGCATTGACTTAAACATTATAGTGTTTCTTTTGAAAACATTCTCAGCTTATTAATGTTCACTTTTATAGACCTATCGAGTTGAGACCAACCCATCAAACTAACCATAAATTTAGTCTACATCATTTGTCTATTTAAAAATGAAAAAAATCGTAACCAAATAAATGGACAAACTTATTGTATCTATATTTTAGTAATTTTCTTAATTTCTAAGTTATAAAAAGGGAAGATAATTTCATAGGATTGTATATTAAATAAGATCTATGTTTGCATATTTAAGCAACTAGTATTTTATGCTTTTATTTGAATTCAGATCAATCCTCAAATGTTATTTAAGCCTTTTAATTCCTTATCAACTTTATTTCATATAATTAAGAATAAAAAACTTATATTTAATTCTTGAATTGGTTTCTTTTATATATTTAATTGTAATTATAAGTATTAAACTTAAGGTTAATTACACTTGATTTCTAGTTGTTTTAATTTTTTCATTTCAGTTCTTGTATTTAAAAATTTATCATATACTCCTATATCATCTGATTTGTTATCCTGTAACTCTTTTTATCATATTTTTGTTATTTTGTCTCAATTTATAACTCCAAAATAACATCATATCAGAAGTTAATAATTTCAATAATTCATCAACTTTAATAAAACAAATAGATGACAAACTATAAGAATATGATAGATGGAGTTATCTGATAGCTAAACAATATCATAAGAAGGTAAGTGATGGTTTTTAAAAAATGAGGATTAAATGAAAAAGGCTAAAGATCTTACTCATACCTTAACGCTTTTTAAAAGGTTTAAATAAGCCCTTACCATTATTTGTGGTATCTTGTTATACCTTATGCATTTAAAATAATACTAGTAATAATTTAAACCTAACATGGTTAGATTTTTTTATAATCTATAATCACTAAAACGTCAACTTATCCTATATGGTGTCATAATTAGACAATATAATATAATTTTAGAAATAATCTCTTTAGACATTGATCAATGGTATGATTTACATTTTAATGTTTCATAAAAGATATAACTAAGCAAAAAGATAAAAAAAAAAAAGACCTTAAGGTTTGCTTCTAATGATAAATTAAACCTTCACATTTCAAAGCAATCAAATTAAACCCTATCATTTTAGGAATGTTTAAATTATACCCTATGTTAATAGAAAAGATGACGAGATAAAACATTGTTAGTGTTTTGCCATTTCATACCAACGAGGCAACCCCTAGTTAAAGGGCTTGGGGAATATCAAATCTAGTGCTTAGGAATAGATCATCCATCGAAGATTAGGAAAAAAAAAGTTAGATCAGAGTGTAAATTCCAAGTATGTTGGCCAAGATACACAAACCCTTTCTCTTTACGGGAAAAAAATCTCTAGGCTTGCCTCTTAGGAAACTTACACCTCCAATCTCTCCCCGTTTTAACGACATCAAACAAGATATACAATCTAAGACTTTTTGATACACAATGTCCTCATGAAGAGGCAAGTTTAGAGCATACTTTTCTTTCTGTATGACCAAAACTACATTAATTAGGAATCAAGCTTTTAAGAAAGGGAGAACTTAAAGAGAAGCCATATGATGAAAACACATAATCTTATTCATTGATCAAGCTTTCAAAACAAGGTCTATATATGATTGACTCTAAAACTTACTCTGATCATAACGAAAGAGAAGCCTTGCTTTTATAGACTAAGTAAGGGCAAAACATAAACAACTTTAGGGAAAAGATTCCCTAAGTATAATCATTTACACAACTTTAAAAAAACAAATAATAAAAAGTGGGAAACACAAGGGTCCCAAATATTCCTAAAGGATAAGAAGGAATCTCTAAAGAGGATGTGTACCCTACAGATTCTCTTACAAACATCAGGACACTTTAGAAAAGATAAGATCGAATGACTTAAAGAGGAGCGGAGAGAGAATGTAGGCCACCATTGTCATTTTCATAATTATCTGTCAGCTCCATATCATCATTAAGTTATGCCATGGTGTGGATGAATTAGGCAACGTCTATCTTAGACCAAGTTGAGGACCATAGGCTTGGATCATTTTGAAATGGGACAAAAAATCAAGAGGGCTTACTGGAAGGCCTGGACGTTGCGATACTTTATTTGGGAGGATATGGTAGCTCTCTAGCCATAATGTTAAATCCAGTAAAGTTAAATTGGTCCATTGAGGCCCAATATCCAATAGAAGGAGATATGGGCTCCAGAAGAGTATAATCACCTAGATAGAGACCTAGAGAACTACATGTCAGAGATAGGATTGTCCGAGGATGCTGATTGAGGTGATCTAAGAAGGAATACACTTTTGTCATCCATTGAGTATTATTGGTAGGCCAATCAATAGTGGTACATCAATACTGAACATGATTTAGGGGGGGTGCATAGGTAACCAGAGGTGGTTAAGTAGTAGGGGTGATGGATGATGAAGATTGCATAGGCCTTATGATATATCAAGGGAGTATCCTATAATTGGTATTGGGTTAGGATTTGAGACATTTGAATATGCCATTTTGACAAAGGTTGGAACCATTCGAGGAAATCAAAGAGATGTCTGTAGATATGGAGAGGAGAAAGATAAATTAGGCAAGCATTTTGGGTAGATAAGGCTATAGATGTCACAATACTGATTCAAAAGGAGTATCATAAAGATGATACATGAGATGATATGGTGTTGCTGAATTAAAATGGGAAGGATGAGGAGGAATATTGAGATTGATAAGGGTGAGATGAAGATAATAGAACAGACTCTAACAAAGAAGAGAAAAAACCTCTTCTAAGGTGTTTGGAGGGTTAGCAGATAGAGGAGGAAGGATTTCTTTGTTTTGGCATTTAAAGGGAATTCCATGATTGGAAGGAGGAGAGGGATTATGGTAGAGACAAGAGGAGAGATTAAATAAACTTCTTTGGTAGGTCATGAGAGAAAGTCTATAAGGATATTGTGATGACTTTTGAAATGGAAAATCTTAAATTTATAGCATGAGAACTACTCTTGCCATCGAAGCAATTAACTGTCTAGTAGGTCTTCTTCTTTAGTTCAAGAATCTTAAGAGAAGCTATGTTATCCATTTCAATGATAAAGTGATAGAGGCTGAGGTGGAAACTGAACTTTTCAATTCCTTTTTTGACCACCAATATCTCTTTTTAGCTCACATGATAGTGTTTTTCTGATTCTTTAAACTGTCCACTTGCATGACCACAATACTAGAGCTTTCTGTCTATTTCTTCAATGAGGACATCACACCAGTAATTTTCACTTACGTCTATCTATAGAATGCACTAGCCTTTATCAGGAATCTTTAAGGCTAGTGGATGTTGACAGGCTTGCTTTAAATGTTGAATGGCTTTATGGTAGTGGATTCTTTTGTAACAACTTTGACAGGGATGATGTATACTTAGCCACTTGAGGAATGAAATCTCATATGTAGTCAACAATTCCAAGAAATTGCTGTATTTTTTTGGTTGTGAGATTGTCATCAGGAAAATGCAGTAGTTCACTAGCATGATGTGGTCCAGGCTAATAGAATCCATTGTGGAAATGCATACCTAAGAATTCTTCTTGGACTATCCCGATATGACTCTTCTTTGCTGAGAGCATAATCCCACATTACTTCGTGATATCCAAGAAGGATTGGAGTAAAGCCTGATGTTCATCATAGGTTTTTGAGTATAGCAAGATGTCATCAATGTAGATCAAAACACTATGGAGAATGGGCTCAAAGATCTTTGTCATGGCCCATTGAAATATTGAAGGGGCAATCTTGAGTCCAAAAGGCATAACATTTCATTGGTATTAGGCATTGGGAATATAAAAGGCTACTGTCTTGTATCTGTCTTGAGGGTTAATTCCAAGATGCCAAAATCCTGCCTTCAGATCAAACTCAGAGAAGATGGTGGGTTCCTTTAGAAATAGTACCTGTGTATTAATCTTCAGCGGAGGGAATTTATCATTCTGTAGGAAAGCATTTAGAGGTTTATAGTCAATGACTAACCTCCTTTTACCTCATTAATGTTTAGACCTTTTATTGACATAAAAAGCATGATAAGCCCAATCAGATTTAGTGAGCTCAATGAGTCCTTGCTAAAGAAGGATAGCACACTCTTCCTGTGATAGTTTCAGATCATCATCATACCTAGATGAGTAGCCTTGGTAGGATTGATATCTTCGTTCTTCTTAAAGGGAAGACAAATGAAGAAATCAACATTTTTCCATAGATGATTGGGATGAGAGAACTATGCATAAGACTCAGGACTGTAGTTTAAGAATTGGTCTCTCAAGGCTTCATACAGTGGTGGTACTTGAGTAAGCTTAAATGCATTTCTGATTTCATTGTAAGAATTGAAGTTGGCACGACATCTGATTCCTATAGGTAGAATCTATAGTGGAGGTGCCTGACAATAGACATCCACAATAGGCATCCATTCCAATAAGAATATCTGGGCCAGGTAGATTACTGCCAAGAACCATGGTCTATACCACATAGTCATGGAAGAAATGAATCCCTATTTTTCTTTTCGTTATAAGCCCGATCTTGGAGGCATTTCCTTCAACATACTCATTATGGGAACCTCATGCTACAGGAGGTAAAATGTTGGGCTTCATGATGGTTTTACTAGATCCAGTATCTATATACCCAATAACTTTAATGGGTCAATCATACTTATCTTAGAATAGTAAACTGGATTTGAACATAGGGTTGAGGAATAGGCTTCGGGATAACTTTGAGACACGGTTGTTGTTGCTAAAACATGTAGAGCTTATCATCTCCAAAAATGGAGATATTAGAGGAGTCAGTATCTTCATCAGAGAAGCAAGGGGAACAACAAACTTAGTGTCTTCATTCTCACTGGATTTTTCTTCTATGAAATCTTCAATGTTTCCATGAACATCATGGATTGGCATAATAGCTTTAATGGAATCCAGGAGTTTGATATCCCTTTTTGTCATATGAGGATATTGACGAGCAAAATGTATTGATTTGCCACAACGAAAACAATGGTCTGGTGGTTTTTCTTGAGGATTTCTCCTTTTAAAGAAGCAGACAAAATGTCGGTGTTTCTTTCTTCAGAAGGGCTTGTATTCTTTTTTAGGAGACATCTGGGATCTGTGAAACTTCTTATAGGAGAACTTCTTATGATGATGTTTCTTCTTTGTATGACAATATTTTTTCTCCTTACACTTGATTGTCAAATATGGCTTTTTATTTTACATGTTTTCTTTAACAGTGGATCGTCTTTAATCATGTTCTAGAAGAACATCTGTTGATCACATAGCTTATCAAGAGAAGCTAAGGCTAGTTGATAAATTTCACCAAGAGATATATCTTTCATATCTTGTTGAACTGCAACAATGGTCCTTTGTAACTCAGGTTGTAATTCATTTTGAAGTATTCTTGTCTGACCTGTTTGTTGATAAGCTGAAAGTCACTAATGAGCTCTTTATGAATTACTCCAAAAAGTAATCCAGTAGATGTAACTTATACAGACTAAAGTCTACAATATTCATCAAAGACTTTGCCACCATTATCATAATGTACTAGTTAAACGAGAAGTAAACTCAAATAAAATATCCTTTAAAGGATCATTAGGTCGAGTCATTTGTAAATCAATCCAAGCACCAAATTTATGGAGACACTCCCTCAATTTTCTGGGTGGAAGATCATCTAATGTAAACCAGGGACTTAAAGTAGGTTTGGTTAGAGTTGGTGCTGGTGGTGGTGGTGGTGAAAGTCTAATAGGTTCAGTTCCTGTGGGCTCAGCTTTGCTGATTTCATGCTCAACTTTTGTAGGCTGAGACATGGTCATCATGACTTGAGCTAGATCTGTAAAGTCAGCAAACTGTGCATATTCATCTGAAGATGGTTCAACTACTATAGAGATTATTCAGAGATGCTAGAATCTTCAGAGGGGCGTTCTCCATCAGATATCTCAAGAATAGTTATTGACGAAAGAGTTGCTAAGTTAGAATACTCAAAACGGCATTCATCGTCAAATATGATAAAAACAGATGTTGATGCAAGAGTTGCTCCAAAAATTTTTTGAGGAGATTTATCTTTCCCAGTAGATGGAGGAGGTTAAGGCTTTGGCGGAGAAGAAGGTGGAGCGTGGATCTGTGAGGGTTTGTCAACGGATCAGCTAGTTTAGTATATGGATCAATAGGTTTAATGTGTGAAGGTGATGGTTTAGGAGACTTTTTAGGCTTAGGCTTTGATTTGATCCATTCGGGCCGAGTGGTGGTAGGATGGATATACTGCCTAATCAAAGGATAGTTGAACTTGAATACATTTTCATAGTCAACTTCTTCAAGGTATGTAGGTGGACAAAAGATTGGTGGAATACGATAGGTTGGTGAAGGATAGATCGGTTGGCTTATTGGAAAGGATGTAGGATACGCTCCATAAACAGTATTAGACAATTCTTTCCACATGTTAGCTTCCATGCTTTTAAGAATTTCTGTCACCTTTCTGAATTCTTGCTCCTTTATGGTAAATTTAGGGCCAAAATATTGAGTGTTGACATAGTGTTAAAGAGTTGCATCAAGTTGGGCCATTTGAACTTTGTAAGATTTGTACAGTTTTAAGATATCTGCAAAGATTGTATCAACTCGTTGGTATGTAGCTTGTGTTTGGTGAGTCAAAACATCAAGTTTGGAATCAATTCATCGAAGGACTTTGTTTTGGGTTCATTCATTATCAGTTTACCAGTTAAGAGTTTCATCAACAAGAATTGATAGCATAGTTCCATTAGAACTCATGTTAGAGGCATGAATATAAGGGTTAGTTGCATCTTTCCGGTGGAGGAAAGTCTTCCTCATAAGGATTAACCGTCATGCACAAAATTGGAGAAGGTGTAGGAACAACTGGAATAGAAGGAATAATTGGCTAAGGATGTTTAGAGATTGACTCTGGATATGTCAGAGGTTCCTTGTCAACAACTTTGAGCATTTCGCGAATACTTCTGGGTCTTAGGCTTGGATTTTGAATATAAGGTTTAGAATAATCACGATCATCAAGATGATAGTGAGTTGTTCAAGTAGGTCGACAAGTAAAGATCTCCTTTCTTTTGTTCTTCTTTTTCCTTCGTCATCGATTATAAAGCTTATCATCATCATCACTATCTGAATTAGGGTTCAGACATACTTCACAGTCAGGTTCACACATAGAGGGGTCTACATCCTAGACAAAATGTCTACGATGATGATTGACATAGACTGATTCTCCATCAGGTTTGAAATAGTGGATCGAAGGTCCATCTTTTCCTTCTCTATGAGAGAACCCTAGCTAAATCATTAGAACAGGGCCTGATGTATAAGAGGATCCAGATTGATCTTCATTAGGCCTGGCATAGATGGATTTCACAGTTCCATCTCGTAAGGTCTTCATAATAGGTGGAGTAGTGGTATGAAAAGAATGCCTATGAGGGGTATGGAACACTTTTTGGTAGTTAATGATCTATTCAGTAGGCATTAACTTTTAAAGCTCCATTGATGGTAACTGCTTCGGGACCTGGATGATGATAGTTTTATTATGAGCTCTATCCGCTACCTTGTACAAAGCATCAGAAGTGGAGTTTGGGAAGCTGAGATCTATGGCATGATTCTGTAAATGATAGATCATCTGGTGATGAAAAGTAGCCATATTGGTTATAGGATCTTGCTTGGTCCAGTGATCTAGATCTGAACTTAAAGTCATTCAAAAAAAATGGGATCATCTAGCCTGATATTGAAATCAGGGGTGATGGTGAGGATGACACTTTTATTGTTGAGAGTAGTCAACAGGGTACCAGTGAGTGCATTTTGGTACATTGTATAAGCAGTGTCTAGAAGAGATATCCTGGTTATAGCAGGTATTCCCTTTCTTCCATAGAGGGTGAGAACAAGACATATAGCTCCAACATGTAGATGTGTATGGTTCTGCTCCCTTCAAAGAGATATGAGCTCCTTTGGGATCTTGAGCTTCACGTACTGCTCTGCCGATGTTGCTTACAATCCATATTGTTCTAAACATGAACTTTAGATAATTTTTTTTACTTTAGGACAATGTGTGGAGAGGATAGTGCGTAGACTTTTTGTCCAAGAAAGATCACGAGAATATATACGGTTAGAAATACAATTTTTTCAGGAAGATGGGTTATTTTTACAAGGTGTTCTATATGATTAGATAAAGTATAGTTCACAATAGAAGGAAGGTTAGTTATCGATAAAATTGAAGTAAGATGAACAGGGTCACTCAATAATGGATTCATGTCTTATAATACCTCCCTACTCACTCTCATCAAGAATAATGTAGTCATGGTCAATAACACTTATGGCTCTGATACCAATGAGGCAACCCCTAGTCAAAGGGCTCGGGGAATACCAGATCTAGTATTTAGGAACATATAATCCATCAGAAATTAGGGAAACAAAGTTAGATCAAAGTGTAAATTCTAGGTATGTTGGCTAAGATACACAAGCACTTATGGGTTCCATAGTGCCACGTGGAGCTTATATGTCATTATGAGACCCATTTGTTTAAAATTAGTTACTAAAATGATTAAAAATTTTATAAAATTAAATAAAAATTAATTTAATTTAATCCTAAAGGTAATTAACCTAATTAATTCATTCTACATCAACTTGTGAGTTCCAACAAATCCAAGTCCAAATATCTTCCTAAATCCTAACGCGTATATGAACAAATAATCAAAATTTAAAGTCAATCACCCATCTAAGTAGCTCAATGTCTTCTTGTCCAAAAGCAAACTCATTCCTACTCAGCTAAGAGAAGTTTGATGATCTCATATTCTCTCTGTTTACCCTTCTTCTCTAAGAAAGCTTTAGCAAAACCTTAAAAACTCTTTGTTGTAACTTCATAACCATATTTATTTTCTTCATCTCCATCTCCATTCTCATACTCTCATAACCATCCTTATTTTCTTCATCGTCATGTCCATCTTCATTTCCTCCACCCTTAAAAACCCATCTCCCAAAAGCTTAATCACACTCACATCCCCATCTCTTTGATTGCTCTCACAACCTCACCACTCTCACTCCTATAATCAACTTTAGCACCGTAATCACCACCCAAATTGGGCTTCACAACAAATTTTGCTCGACTTTGTTGTAAAATTTTGATCCTAGGTAAACCCATCTCCCCAAAGCTTAATCGCACTCACATCTCCATCTCTTTGATTGCTCTCACAACCTCACCACTCTCACCCTTATAATCAACTTTAGCACCATAATCACCACTCAAATTGGGTTTCACAACAAATTTTGCTCAACTTTGTTGTAAAATTTCGATCTTAGGTGTGTAATACTCACTCTAGTTGCAGTAGGTACTCTAATTCTAACCCCACTCAAATTACTAGTTGGTTTTAGATTGCAATTTTAAAAAAATTTATTAATAGTGTTGATAGGTTACTGTAAAACCATTATTAAAATTCTCCATATAAAAACCCTTATGTTTTTCTTTGTCTTTGTTATCCCCGCGTCACTCTCTGTGTTATAGTCTGGTTTTGCTTGTGGACCTTTTTCCATGGGATCCATGTGATTGAAGTGAACCCAAGAAGAAGTGTACCTCGAAACAGACATAGATCTCGCTTATTGGATCCTAGTTTTTATACCTTTTCCAAAGCTTCTTCGTTTTGTGGTGGCATTGAGCCATTACGAAGGATATGGTGCGGTGAAAAGGGAGATTTGGGGCTTTTATTTAGGATTAATTAGTTAATTAATTAATTAGGTTAGTTAAGTTAATTAGTTAGGTTAATTACAATTAAGATTATATTATATTATATTATATTATATTTAATACACATATTTTAATAATTAATTTTAAACAAGGGAGTCCAATAGCACTGTGGAAGCGTCACGTGACATTTAAGGACTCACAATAATATTAAAATATTATAAATTTCTGACATGTCAATGATGATGGGGAAATCAATAATAACGTGGCATAATACTTATTGCGTTATGTTTCCATCATCTTTTCTATTAACATAGGAACATTTCTAAAATGGTAGGATTTAATTTGAATACTCTAAAATGTAAAGGTTTAATTTGTCATCAGAAACAAACCTTAATGTTATTTTTACCATTTTTGTCGACATAAATAAGGCCTTATTATTATCTCTGGTACCATTTTTACACCCAATTCATGATGTAGTAAGTATCCTTTTAATAACATTATATTGCAAAGTAATACTAAGGATAATAGTAGAACATTTTATGAAACATTTAGGTACAAATAACATCTTTTCTCAATTATAAAAGAGGTTCCATTTTGTTCAACCCTTAAACTTAATATTAGCTATTATATTATTTTCTTTACTGTATTTTTTCTAATTAAAGCTTTGTCTAAAGAATTCAATTTTCGATAAAATAAACATGAAATTTTTTTAAAAGAAACTCAATTTTATATTTATCATAAATTTTTGTTATTCTTAAAACTTAAAGGAATTTTAAAAATTATGAAAAAAAATTCAATGTAAATAGTATTATCAAAGATTCTAAAAGTTAAATTGTAATAAAGCTAAATGATAAGTTTCTTAAAGTTAAATTTTAAAAATTGAAAATGAACCTAATTAATGACATTAAATAAGAGATGTAAACAATATAATGACATCTATTAGCTAATTTGATACAAAACTAAAATGTTACATAGTTATATACTTTTTAAATACAAAATATAAATTATTTTAAATATGAAGTATAAAGGCATTGGTTAATATATAATCCTAATTTTATGCATGTTATTTTTATATGATATTTAGGTAATGTTTCATGCTCTTCTAAAATTCATAATATATAGGAAGACATAATACTTGTGGAAAGACTATTTTTATTCTAAATGAAATGAAAACTTTTTATTGTAACTCATAATTTCTTATCAAAGAAAATGAGTAGAAATGTGGATAAATTATTTTGAATAACCTGAATTATTAGTTAAAATAATATATTTCAACCTTAATTTTCAACTACATAATATGATTTAATAAAAATAAATATATGTGTATCTCAATTTGTAACAAAAATTAATTATATTAATTGATATCTCTCTAAAAATTTTAACCTGAAAATTTGTACATGTATTGAGGATAATACAATGCATATTTGATGAAAATTTTAAAAATATATAACGAGAAAATTATTTTTATGGTTTTTAATAATATATTGCGTTACTATGGATCCATATAACGTGTCAACGTAAAATTCACATGGAATAAGCTAATCTGGCCCACTAATAACCCAAAAGAAGAACATACTTCATTTTTTCAAATGATTTTCTCTTGTTGGTTATGAGGTAAAATAATAAATAACAAAATGAAGGATCAGAAAAAAGTTTATTAGGGAGTTAGTCCATGTTTTGGTGCTGTAGACGTGGAGACGGAGCATAGACTCTACAGCTTTTGGACCAACAAAATATGCCAAAGGCTGGGGTAGAAATGAGAGTTCAAAGTGAGATTTGAAGAACAAGAATTGATCAAAAATTGCCCAAATTATGCATTTTTTATCGTTCAATCATGTGTGTGTTCTTCTCGTAGTGTTCAGCTATTTTGACTTTCTGATGTAACTGTAGTATCGCCTTCCATTTCCGAGGTGGTCTGCGGTGTAGTCTGTGAATCTGAACCCAAACATTATAACAGGATTAACGTCTGCGCAAAAAGGGTAACTTCTGCACATACGCACGCAATAATCTACATAAATTCAAGGTCAAAATAAGCAACAGTAAAATGAGACAGCAGCAGAATCATTTTAGATGCTTGGGATTATGAAGCTTTTGACTTCATTCCTAATATGGTTTTGAGAGCACCAGGATTTGAACTCTGACTAAAGACAAGATTGATGCTTTTGAACTCTGTCAACTTATAATATGGTTGTCTAACAATAGCATGACCATTTCCTGTGGTATGGCAAATCATGATTATCTCTGTGAGTGTTATCAACCTTAGATACTTTAGTATAGGAGGTGGGCCTCTCAGCAACTTGACCGCATCTTCAGAGATGATGGTACCGAAGCCACATGCAGTCACTATTTCTACACTATACATATATATACATGCTTCTCTGTCATCACTTGACACAATTGACCCATTATTTGGGTCAGTCGTCACTGCAATAACAAGACAGCTCATCCACATGGTTGAGGTTACCCACGTGGCCCCCCTACGCCTCATATCATGTCCCAAACACTCTTTATGCTATATATCAATAGCAAAAAGCTTATGCTGACATTTTTTTTTTCTCATAGTTTATATGAAACCTACGTGACTAACGAATATGACAAAGAGTGTAATTAGTTACCAGTAGAAGAAGGGAAGGATTGTCTTGGTTGTGGAGGGAATACATTTGTCAAAGATCCCTTTGCAGAACCTGGGTAGTAAACATATGAGGGTCCAGGTGCAGATTGAGTCTGATGAGTTGGAGAAAGCAATCCTCTTGGAGGAAGCAAAGAATAGCCATAGTAGTACGGTGGAGTCACGGAAGAGGAGGCTCCGTACATTTGTTGATAGTATTGAGGCTGTTGAACTTGTGGGTTGTAGACAACCTGCAAATTAACCCATCGAAGTTATGCTTTGAATTAATCAAACGCTGATTTCAACAGACAGACAGACCTGGTGGTACCCATAATCAGGAGTGCAGTGCGGGTACCTGCAAAAGTAGAATCAATTAAATTTAGAGAGAAAATTATGTCAGAATATACTCCATATGCCCCTGGGACCTACCATGAAAACAACTGTTATCAACAGATGATGTTGGCTATGGTAGATACTGAATATTAAATGTGATACCACGACATGATAAAGGAAAAACATATCTTTTCAATTTCAGACGAATCCTCGGTGTCATGTTGAAGGAAAACATAATTCTTATAACTATTTAATTTTATATTCATGCTCGAATATTACTGCTCTTTTAAGATACAGGTGACCCACAGTCCTTGTCTACCAGGAGAGCGCAGCATTTAGATATGTCACTATCATTTCCCTATTCGTGCACACATATTCAAAGTAGCAAGATATATGACCCCCAAAGTCCAAAGAGCATTTGTGAGGTTGTCCAAAATCATATGTACAACTAAAGCTACCAACCAATCCCTGTCCCATGAAATCCCATCCCATGAAATGGTAGGCCTAACATACGAGTTTGGGATACAAATGGAAACGTAAAACATTGGTTAGGATTGAAGCGACTTCTACTTGGGATGAACAGCCTATATATACGTTGAAACTAAGAGGTCTGATGAAAACAACTATGAGCATTTGTTTAACTAGAAGTACGTAGGTATTACAATATTATGCATGAATGATTTTCCGCCATAGTGATCAGTTAGTAGTAGTACATCTAAGCGAAGCGAGCATCATAACTAAATAATTCCCAACGTGCAAGAAACTAGCGAGCTAGCTAGCAAGCGGACCTCTGCATTAGAGAATAGGTAGGGTCACAAAGTCGTGTAGTAGCTGTTAATGAGCATGTTCACGCTTTTGCACTTGAAGGAAGGAGCATTGCAAGCAGCACCACCACCTAAGGTTTTACTGATTTATCTTTTTGGTGGTGGCAACAGATACAAAGTAATGCGCTATATATTTACTGGCTGACAACAACTGTGCGCAGGGACAAAACTTAAGCATAGGAAAACACGTTATTTCTTTGCTAGTTTTAGACGGTATGGACCATTTCCTACAAATCTGTACGGTCAGTAGCTTGTGTAATAAAGCATCAAGTAACAACTAACCCGTAATGCGGATACATAACAGGTGGTGGTGGTGGCGAAGGCACTGTTGTCACTGGTCCTCTATACGACTGTGCACCAGGTGGGGAATTTCCATGAAAGGGAATATTGCTATCTTGTAACCTTCCTGTAAAGTTAACAAATACATTTGGAATAATGTCATTACACATGCACGTTGTAAAAAAAATTGATTTGATATGGGACTGATGATCATTTTAATTTTGTATCAGAATATGACTGATCGGACCACGTGGCGGCGAAGGTCTAGGCCGTCCAAGTGAAGCGATATTACAATTTGCTCTTCTCCCATCGATCGTGGGGTTTGGATCAGAACAGGCCCTTCTAGCTGATTCTGGATCACTAAAAGTTACCTAAACATTTACATGAACCATCGAAACAAGGTCTTAACCACAACAATGCATAAGGAATCTCAGAAGTGAATAATGAGGCATGGTACTGAATAAACTTACAAATCCGTATCCTTTAGATTTCCCCGTGTTTTTATCGGTGATGATCACAGCCTCAAGAACCTCTCCAAACTGCTCGAAATATGCGCTCATTTCTTCAGTTGGGGTCTCCCAAGCAAGTCCCCCAACAAAAACTTTAGTAAACGTGGTGTCTCCGAACTTAGATCGATAATGTGGATAAGCCATGGCATGCAAATGATATCAGCTCCCAATTCGGGAAGCCTCCTTGTTATGCTTGAACTATCGATACATCACTCATATAGACATAAATTTCACTAGCTTATGCCTGGCATGTGTGCTCTAATAACTCTTTTTATCTATTGGAATACCAACATTCCTTATCATTCCCCACGATCACACCAAAAAGGGGCACTGCACGAGATTTGTGACCAAGAAAATGAGAGATGGAGCCAGTTTAGGAGATGTCGATTGAGAAATGAAAAAGCGCCGGGGCAAAAAGGTGGCCTAGAGAGAGAGGAGGTTCCGACTCTGCAAACTCTTATTTGCGGTCTAAGAAAAAGAAAAAGATGAGAGATTTGGAGAGAGAGTGGGAGTGGAAGTGGAAGGAGTTGGCTTGGCTTTGTAATATGGAAAGGAAAGAAGCACTTGAACCTTTCCTCCCTGTCACTGCATTAATATACTCTCCCACACTCCAATCAATTATAATCCCTCCCTTTCCCTCTCTTCAAAACTTTCGCTTTGCTTTTCTTATTCTATGTTCTCTTTTTGGTGGGTTTTGCTCCAATAAACACTTCGTTCCCATGGTATGGTATGGTATGGACTCGATCACCATTTTTAAGTCAGAAGCAGACCACTAAGAATCTATGCAGAACATCTGCAAAAACAATAATAGTTTGAAACATTGCTAGTTTGGATATAGTCCACCGAGTTGAAATTAATTCTAATTATTTTCGCCAGTTCTTAACAGCGTTAAAATTAATCCAATACTAAAGGCCTCTTGGCGAAATTGTGATTATATAAAACACCTGCCATTATTACAAGATTGAGATGAATTTGTAAAACGTAACACGATCTTAGTTCCATATTCCAGATCAAAATTAATCTAATACTAAAGGCTTCTTGGCGAAATTATCATTATAAAAAACCTGCCATTATTACAAGATTGAGATGAATTTGTAAAATATAACGGGACCTTAGTTATGTATCACAGATCGAACGTAAAAGGATAATAAATGAAAAAATACAGAAAATACCTGATTTCGGTTCTATAATTTTGAACGAGCTTTCCAAAGTCGAAATGAGTGTGAATCCACCACTATCTTCACGGGAACTGCTTACCGGGACACGGTTAAGCTTTTCTATAGTTTTCTAAAAACGTAAACTCTCTTAACATGTCAAAGAATCTCTATGCTTACGAATGATATGAGCAACTGTAGGAGACCTTAACCTTTATATATAATATCCAAATCAGGTCTCCTCATCACAGGCCCGATATGGGTCTGGTTCACACTGATCGAGATCTATTTTTTACCTAGACTTCGACCCATTGACTTAGATCATTTATTGGACCACTTTGTTATTTTTATCTGGATCAAATGACGTAACTTAACTGATAAATTATTGAAAAACCCAAAAAATGCAATTAAATATTGTTCAACTTTATGGGCAATGTCAAAAATATCTAACATTCTCCCCCTTGAACAATACTTAATTGCAGTGTTGACTCTAGTTGAAAATAGTTTAAAAACTCGATTAAGTCACACTACTATATTAGTCGACTAGGTTTTAAAACAAAATATTTGATCCAAAGATAACAAAAAACCATCATTCCGTCTTGCAAGGCTTTTGATACCAAAAAGTATCAAATACATGTGTCATGTGTGACACAGATCCAATATAATCACGCATATCTAATACCTCACAATAATGAATGAGAAAATAGAGTATGGCAAACTAAGATGATATCTGTATGATCTAAATTATATCATCTTCGTTTGTAGGTCTCGATTTCTCTAAATTTTATGTTAAACTGCATATGCAAAACTGCATTATAGAAATCATGTTTTCTCTCACCGAATGCTAAACAGCGTTAGAGAAAACTTATTTACTCTTACCAAATCCTAAACAGCATTAGAAAAAATCTTTATGTTCTCTAATTGAATGATAAACTGCATTAGAGAACCTTTATAGGATTAAAAACTTATATCCCCCTATGTCATATCAAAATTCAAGGATATCCGTATAAAACTATATGCATCTAAATGATATATGCTCAAGGTAAATCTGTATTTATGCCCAACAACCTTTAAATGCTTAAGATTGACACAAATCGTTAGACTTTCACACATACTATAACAATATACGATACACGTATTACTGAGGATAAACAATGATTATCTTTATTGATGAACCACCATATCGTCATAATACATCACATGTATAAATGTACAAATGTATATAGAGCAAACATAACGATCCCCTAATTAACAGTGTCTAAGGATTTCAAAACACCCATACTTTATATTTATCTTCCAAACACAAATGGGCGAAGTCCTTTATTTAAAGGATCGGCTTATAGTTCCTCAGTCTTTAAATGCTTAAAACCTTATTGTCACCTTGTCATATCAACTCCTTTATGGTTAAATATTTGACCTCTAAATGCTAAGATCCTGTGATATTCTTTGTTGTTACTAAACAACACAGCAGCAAGATTATCATAGTATAACCGAATGGGTCTAGCCACTGAATCGACTATAGACAACTCAGAAATCAAGTTTATGAGCCAAATCGCTTGTGAAGCAGCCTCATAGCATGCACTCTACATGCATGGTCGAGAAAGCCACCCGTGTCTACTTGACACTCTTCTACAACATTGTACCATCTGCAAATATAAAAATGTAACCTTAGGTGGACTTTTGTTCATCTAGACACATAGCGAAATTCTGAATCTGAATTCCCTACAAGGTTTAGACTGTTAACTTTTCTATATGTCAATATATAATCCTTTGTATCCTTTAAGTATCTCAACACTCTCTTGACTGCTTTCCAATGATCTATACTTAGGTTAACTAGATATTGACCAAACTGTCTAACAGTAAATGCAATGTCCCACCTAGTACATATATGAATATACATCAGGCTATCAACCATACTAGAACACAAAACATTCCTCATAACCTCTCTCTTTAAGTTATTCTTTGGACACTGTGCCAAAGATAATCTCTCACTATGAGAGATTGATGCTACGACAGGTTTACTGTCAACCGTATTAAATCTTTGTAGCACATACTCAATGTGTACTTTCTGTGACAGGCCTAATAAGTGTTGAGATCCGTCTTAGTAAATCTGAATACCTAGGACAAAAGATGCTTCACCAAGATTCTTTATGTCAAAATACTTGGCCAAAAGTTGCTTAACTTCATGCAACATAGTCAAGACATTCAACGTGAGCAATATATCATCCACATATAATAATAGGAAGATAATTTTGCTCCCCCTAACCTTGTGATACACACATCTCTTTAACTTTATTTTCCATGAAGTTGAAAGAGGCCAAAACCTCATCACATGTAAGGTATCACTTTCGGGAGGTTTGATGAAAACCATATATTGATCTGCTTAACGAACAAACCATGTTAATTCCATCTGGATCCTAAAATCCTTCAGGTTGTTCCATATAGATCTCTTCATAAAGTTCTTTATTCAGTAGAGCGATTTTGATAGCCATTTGATGTAACTCTATATCATCGTGAGCTACAATTGTCATAATCACTCAAAATGTATCCTACGAGGACACGAGAAAAAGGTGACATTAAAATCAACCTTTCTCCCTAAGTGAACCTTCAGGCAATTGAGCGAGCCTATAAACCGCTAAAATTTATCCCAAAATCCTTTAGGTCCCAAAAGTTATTTATCCTAAAGCCATGTTAGCTCTCAAACCTTACTATGCTTTATGGCTAGCATCTCATCAATCATTGCATCCCACCATAAATCAATATTGAGTCCAAAAATAGCTTATGTAAAAGTAACTAGATCTATAACATGTCTAACATCATAGTCTTGTTCACTAAATAGACTACGTAATCAGGTGACATAGCAGGTCATCTCACTCTAGCGAATCTACACAACTACATTAGATCTTATACCCCCAGGAACCTCTGTGTGTATAGGTATGGGTTCCTATACAAGCACAGTACTAAGACCTAGAACTACTAGATCTAGTTATATGAGTGGAGGATATGTAGTAACTGTAGTATCCATCCAACTATCATCTGAAGGGTCAAAGGGCCTACCATCGTCATAGACACTGCATTCCAGAAATATAGTTATTTGTGATTCCACTATTTTAGTCCCTCATTTCTCTACAGTAAAATCTGTAGCCTTTAGAGTGGTCAAGATATCTGACTAAGCAATGAATGGAACGAACATACAATTTGTCTTTATAAGGATTATATTACCTTAGCAAGGTAGCTCCATACACGAATGTATGCAAGGCTGAGTTTTCATACTTTCAGATAATTAGGTAGATTAGTCATGTTCTGCATTGACTTCTTCATGTTCTTTAAGATGCGGTTACACTCTCCGGCAACACACCAATTTGCTCAGGACTACCCGATATAATGAACTAAGTCACCATTTCAACTAATTTCATATATCTGGCAAATTAACCTTGTCATGTCCTGAAACACCATGTTTGTCATGATACTCTCCTCTATGGTTAGATCTGACTCTCTGGATGGATTTTCCCAATTGGTTCTCAACCTTCAGTCTTTAAGCAAAAACACATAAACTGTAATGGAAATAATCATCAAAAATTGTTAGAATATATTTAGAATTGCACAATGCAACTATATAAGGTCTTTTTATGTCTGTATGTATCATACCCAACAAGCCAGAGACACGAGTTAACCTCTTTATCCTTATTTCAGTCAACTTACCTTTATAATAGTTAACATATGTTTCCAGATCATCATAATCTAAAATTGAGAGAATGCTTTCCTTAATCAATCTCTCAACCCTAGCTTTGGAAATGTGAGTGAACTTTTATGCGACACCATGTATGACTTATCATTCATCAGGGTTCTTCTTTTCATGACTTGTTTGACAAGATATAAAGAAACATATATCTAATTTGGGATACAACATATTCTATCCTTTGATGTTATCGACTTCATCTTTGCCTTCCTTTTAGTTGCTTCGAGGGCTGTAGGAGTAGTAAGCTTGAGTTTATCCTCCTCAGCAATGCAATGGGTAATCAAAGCATTGAAGTCTCATTCCTCATCGAGCGAATAATATGCCATCACTAGATTACTAAACTCTAGAGAGAGTTTATTCAGATTTTGGTGAACTACGAAGACATCAGGAAGAGGAATATTCAGCATCTTCAGTCTACTGTAAAGATGGATCATTCTTGATATGTAATCCATCACTTCGCCTTCTCCTGTATACCTTATGGAGAATAATTCTTTTGTCAAGGCACTCATCTCAATATTAGATGAGATTGTATACCTCTGGGAGACATTACCAAGAAACTCCTTCACTATGCCTATGTCCAAAAGTCCACTAAGCAGATGATCAGGTACGGATCTCTTAATGGTCATCAAACATAATCTATTAGACCAATCCCAGGCTACATAAGCTGCTTTATGAGCTGTCGAGCTTATAGATGTAGGTACAGATGGCCTATCCGTATGTATGGCCATATCAATCTCAACTATCTCCATAACATTCAATACATCCTCTATCCACTTCTTCGTATTGAAACCGGACAAGATTTCAATGGTGACACTGATATTGTTGATCGAAAAAGTGACTGCAAAATGACAATGTTTAGATTAGCACAAATGTAGGACAACAGCAATACTCAAAGCCATTAAATAGTATCTTTACTGAGAATCCGATTACACATATTATGAGATACCTTTGGACTGAATATATAATATAACCAATTAGACCTCCACATAAAAGAGATTAGAGTACAAGTCATCAACTTTTGTGACACTACCGCCTTTTGGGTGAATAGATCATTTAAGTAACAACTTTCCTCCATATAATGCCTTTATGTACATCTCAAAATTTTATATAAAGCTAACAACTTTGGGCATAATAATCAAACATAAAAATCAGAGACATCCTCTTAAATGCAAGCAGAACAATTCGAAATATTAACTCGAAAGGTCACTTTGGTGACTACATCCTTATCAGCACTCAAAAGGTCCACAAACACGAAAGGATATTTTAAGGATAAGGATACAGCTCAACCAACAAAAGATTCTCAAGCTCCTTGACCAGTTCAAACATGCACAATCTGTTGTATCAAGATAGCCATAGCTGTTTGAATTTAAACTGCTAATTCATAGGATTCTGTTGTAACTAAAAGCTTCTCTTCTCCTATTAATATCTCTGTAAATGAAGTAATGAAATAGCCTTCGTATTATTTTGTTCATTCTCATAATCTTTTCAGATCTAAGCGACTTGGAATCGTATCTGGGTGTATGTCTTTCCATCAAAGGCAGTGGACCTATTGTATACATGTTTGGGAATCTGGTAGGAACTATAGCATCTAACACCTCCTGTTCGAGCTCGTCGAAGGTGTTGAAAAGAATTGCAGAAGATTTCAAGCAGTTCTGTGCTTGCGATCCTATGAAATCGAACATAATTTAATCGTTGTTGCCATTGATAAAGGATGGCATGTCCCTGAGTCGGATGTTACTCATTCCAGGGATCCAATCAATGGGTGCATCACCAGTTCCATCACATAAAATGCTTTTACCTGAAACAAAGAAAAACCAATTAAAAAATCTTATGAAAATTAACAACAGAATTGCGAATATTGACCCAAAACAGAGCAGCAGTTGATTAAAAATTGCGAGTGAGAACTTGAATAGATAGTCATGTGACCTTTTGGGACCATGTCTCTTTTGATAAGTTCAACGAAATGTAAATATCCCGTAAAGCTACAAGTTGAGGCTGTCCAGAACTCAACTTGTCGTATCCCCAAGTCCTTGGCTGCCTCTATCCCGAAGGTCATCACTCCATCTGAAATCACACAAGTAAAAGTAACCTGAGGCAACTCAAGGTTTGAGTTTAGTTTAACAAGCAGTTCCTTGAATGGTCTCAGGAGATTCTTGCGGGTTACATAAGGTAGGGACGTCCTGTGTTGCATCACAATCCGACGGTGGCAAGCCGTCAGGTATGGCCTCAAAGCGGAAATCCGGCAGACCCTTGACCGCGTCCGGTCCTCCGGAGCGAAGCAGCCGTCTGTAGTTGTACTCGGTGTGTACGAAGGTGATGTGGAAGCCCCTCCAATGGAGGAGTTTTGCTAGTCGCATCAGGGGACCAACATGGCCTTGTGCTGGATATGGTACGCAAACTGCATGGGGTTTGTGGTCTCCTAGTGAGTTCATGTTTTCACAGAAAACAGCCACCAAAAGCTTTGAGCTATGGCTTCTCTTATCAGGGCCTTGTATAGTCTTAAGATCCGTAGGAGCTAACCTTCAAGTTTTCATCTTATAAGTGTCGGTTATACATATATATATATATATATACATAGAACTGCCTTGGCCTTGCTATGGAGTAATTATTACACCCTTCAGAATCCAAGGGATTATTCATTTCATGTCACTATCTCATAGACTAGTCCCGATGTGAAGTTGTAACTGGACCCTCCTCCAGCATCAAAGGTACTACTATCAGATCAATGTCACAGTCTCAGATAATAGTTTTTGCCAAATGTTATGGAAAGAGCCTGCTACGTTTTCTGTACTTAATATTTTTAAATTGCATCAGGTCACTTAGAAATTAAAACAATTAGGTAATTAATTAACAACATTGAAGGATTATTATTATGTTGTTGCCTTAAAGGTAGTGATGGCAATTAAGGTACCTGAATATTTGAGTCGGGTTCAAATTTAAATACAAGTTTATTATATTAATTTAAGGTAAATTCAATTTAATTAGTTCATATCTATTTGAGCATTCATAATTAAGGAAACATTAAAAATACAAATGGCCAAACATTATAAGATGGATGAAACTTGGCACCACTAAATGTGCACACCAATCCTATAGGTTAAGAAAGCCACCTATTCAAGTCCTCGTTGAAAGGTTTTGGACGTTATGGATCTCAAGAGATTCCTCTTAACAGAAACAGACAACATGCAATGAAGTCGGACTGATGTAAATTTATTTGGGGATTTCTACGAATCCATTGCTTTGAGGTAGCTTGGGACCACAACTGAGAGCCTACCTGATCAATCTGTAAAAACCAACGTAAGATGATGCTCCAATATCAGTAGCTTCTTCTGCTTTCTTTTTCCAATCCAAAGCCTTCTTTCTCGTCTTGTTCCTGTATTAGTCAACAGCTAGCAGCGTGATTCTAGCAATACATAATCAAGGATATCTAGTATATTATAGCTATTAATATTTCTATAATTAGTTAGCAGATTGTTAGCTTATTAGCTTGATTATAGGATCATGATTTAGCAAGATAATATCTCCATAAACTTGTATATATTTCTGCTTTCATTGAATATAATATTGAGCAAGTTTCTCCAATCTATCAGTGTTTCTGTTAAGAAAAGAACCTTATGTTAGGTGCAGTGGCTTTAGGTGAAGCGTTTAAAACAACTTCATTCATACACATGCTGGGTCTCTACTTTCAATTCAATGTAAGAATCTTTGCGTACAGAAGATGACATCACAGTTCAAATCTTTCAACCCTGGGATGTTGCTGTGTAATTTCCTCTTCAGACTATCTCGTACTCGCTCTCCGATGAGTGTAAATGCTTATTAAAGGCGAAGATCAATCTCATTCAGAAATGAGACTTGACCGGGAGCCTTATGTACAATGGAATTAATGAGACTTGACCGGGAGCCTTATGTACAAAGTCCAGATTCTTTTACCAATATTATGATGTCTTATTGTGTCCAACAAATCTCAGCCATTCATTTATGTAGATCCCGCATGGGGCCCGCGTGTGGATCCTGTAAAATAAATAACTGAGATTTCATGAGACAGAATAAGACAGAGTAATATTGGACAGAGGATCTGGACTCTTATGTACAATGGAATTCGTTGATTTATAAGTGCTGTCAACATGTTTTAAAATATTAAGAAAAGAATTAAACTTGGTTATTAATAAGCTAAATTGGATTTTTTTTTTTGGCACACGGTTAACACACTATGTTAGCTATCTTGAATATTCCAGACTCTCGCTTTCTCACTTCTTTGAGATCATTTCGCGTGGTTTTATTAGTTTACTCTCTTCCTTTGTTGACTCGTTGACTTCTTGTAGCAGTCGGGGCCTTTGAATAAGAACAAGATCCCATATTTACGCTTATTCACGTTCCCGGTTTATTATTCTATTCTTAAGGGTTATAAAGTCATTGATTTCTTCGCTCTTCCATCCCCATTTTCCCTTGGATTCCACTCTTCTTGTACTCAACTTTGTCACCAGCAACATGCAACGGAAGTTTGACGTTTTCCTGACTTTCAGAGGCGAAGATATCCGCTACAATTTCCTCAGTCATCTCGTTGCAGCTCTTGGTCAAGCATCGCTGGAAATATTCGTGGATTACAAGCTTAAGAGGGGAGACGAAATCAACCTTGCACTATGTCCGCAATCGAAAACTCGAAGTTGGCAATTACTATTTTTTCAGAAAACTATGCCACTTCACGGTGGTGTTTAAATGAGCTTGTCAAGATCATGGAATGCAGAGAAAATCCCAGAATCAGACTAATAGTAATACCTGTGTTCTATCACTTATCTACAGCTGATGTGAAATCCCAAAGAGGGAGTTTTGCTAAAGCATTTGCTGGTCATGAAAATTCTGAATATCTTGACAATCGCAGAAACGTTCCAATATGGAAGGCTGCCATGAACAAGGCAAGCACTCTCTCAGGGAGAAGTGTAAAAGAAAAAAGGTAATATCCTGCTTAAGAACTCCTCCTCCAACGTTGATTTTTCCTGATTCATCACAAAACAAATCAAACTGAACTTGACTCAACAGTAGACGGAATACCAAAATAAGATGATATACATATTGTTTTAGCTTCAATGTTAAAAACATAATTTTAGAGTTCGATTGACTTTTAGGCTTTCGTTTGGAATTCAGTAGAAATTTTTGTTTTTTCAGGCCGTAAAAGATACATGTGAAAATTACGACTACATCCTAATTGCAATTAATTATATTGTGATTAGTGATTACGACCTTAATTTAAAACTTTAGTTAGAATAATAAAACTAATAACATAGTGATTGACTTGCAATATTTTTTATGAGATAGTTCAACTCAATGTTACTCGCTATATTATTGGATAAGTTATAGTACGGTATTGTATTAGTATCAATTAATACCGTACTATTTAGGATAATTTTTAAATTTATTAAATAGACTTTGAATTTTTTGAAAGTTACAAAATAATCTATTAATATATTGTATTGCATATTTTATAATTTTACAACAACTCTGCCTTAAAAAAAATATAATAATAAAAATTTATTTATTTTATTAACACTAATTTTTAAATATTTCACATATAAATAATAACTAAATTAATATGAAAAAAGACATAATTTATTTATTTTGGTTAGTATTTGATATTTGAATTATTTGTT
>JANIHZ010000006.1:7599916-7610303 GCA_027478365.1 Erythroxylum rufum | reverse complement strand
ATCTTCACAATAAAATCCTCAATTTACTCCAACCAAAATAAAAATGTCAAACTAAAACCTCGAAATAATTTAAACATGCCTCAAAATGATTTAAACCTGCTTAATGCGAATCGGGGCCCAACACCAACATATACCCTGGAATTATTATAGCATGTTTAGGGTGTGTTAAGAAGTGAACATAATGAATTAAGTGCATCTAAGTATAGTAAGAGGCATAATGGTACTTATTGTAAAAGATTTGGGTAAATGGGTAATTTGTTCATTTCAGCATGAATATACCTCTGTAATTTAGTCATATCTTGGTCTGTAGACCTCCAAATTAGATAATTCCAATTGGAAATTAATCTAGTGACATAGATCTAAAACTTTTATTTAGAAAACGAAATTTTATTGTGCCTCTAAAAATTTTTAATTCTGGATTGAATTTGAGTTATGGTTGTTGTCCTTGTTTTCAAACAGCCTGTAGTGTTTTGGGTATAACTCCAGCAATAATTAAACAAATTGCATGAAATTTATTACATTATAAA
Source organism: Erythroxylum rufum (assembly GCA_027478365.1). NCBI lineage: Eukaryota > Viridiplantae > Streptophyta > Magnoliopsida > Malpighiales > Erythroxylaceae > Erythroxylum > Erythroxylum rufum. The sequence goes on along the minus strand of JANIHZ010000006.1, from coordinate 7,609,776 downwards.
ATTAAGACATAAGGGAATGAAATTTATTTATAAGATTGTAGGCCAATGTGGGAAGCAAAGGAAAAAGAAGGACTATTATGCAATTTTTCTAAAGTTAACACATGGACTAATTGGATTAAGGCATGTGTGACCAATAATAATAAAGCATGTGTGTCCAATAGGAATTAAACATATGTGTGAGATTAAAAGTTCTGGAATAAGGATATCAAGAGGTATATCCACGACATTTTGGGGGTTCTAAGTTCAGATTTTTCTCCTCTCCATTTCACCTTCTTCATCTCATCATTTTCCATGTAAGAAATCAAGCCAATCGTAGGTGGAAATCAAGGTAAAAGTTAGGAATTTTCTCTTCACCTTGATCTCTTTTTACTTTGCTTATGAAGGAATGAAATTATAAGGTTGGAAGTGGGATTGAGAGGTATATTTTTGTTGTTTCTAGTTGGTGAGTCAAGCAAAGCCAAAGAGGAAGGGAAGGAAAGGTAATAAAAGACTTACTTTGTCAATTTTCAGGTTTGGGACTTCACTTGGTTGATTTCTTTATTTGTGTATGATTGAATGGATATAAAGATTCATTTGGATGTGAAATGGTTGCTAGGATGTTGCTTTGGTGTTATTTTGGTGTTATCTTGCATATAATTAGTTGAATATGACCAGAGAGTATTGTGTAGTGAAATTTTGTCTAGGGTTTGTTTGAGTCAGTCACATTATTTAAGTCATAATTCAGCCTAAAGACCTCCAAATTGTGTGATTTCAATTGTGTATGAAACCTAAGACATAGAACTAGAAATCTATATAAGAGACTCTAACTCAATTCTGGTTCAATGACCTTGGAAATTGAGATTGAAAAAGATGACCTAATGCTGCCCCTGTTATGGAGCAGCTTGTGATATTTTGCCTTTATCTAATGATATAGAAGTCCAAATGTTCTAATTGTTGGTGCTATAGAAAATATAGGCATAGAGGAAAAAAATGTTTAGAAGACCTTGAAACCCAGTTCTGACGTTTTCTTTATGCATATTAAGGAACAAATAGTGGTATGAATGGAGAGAGTGTCTATCACGATCGTGACATTGTTTTCGTTTCCGATTTTTTTACTGCATCTTATCCAAACCTTTATGAATGTGTATGAAACTTTTGAAACACCTAAAACTAAATGAAATAGGACCGCATATGAATTGCGGGACTAAACATTGTAATTTAAGATTGAGCATAATGCATTCCAAAGAAAACTTACATGTACATAAATGATTTGTTTGCGTATATATTACTCATATGTGTGTAGTATGATTATACAAGTGTGATTTTGATACCTTCTAATGGTGGTAAGCCATGAATTGCATGAATGAACGCAAATATAGATTTTATAACTTGAAATGTATATCATATGATTTGTTGATATATGACTTCTGAAATTTGCAAATGGTTAAAGGAAATGTTATAGTGTTTGCTCTATTGTCTTGGTTGTGCATAGATTGGTATGCCTATAGGGTTACAGTGCAACTGCTACAGTTTGATACCATCAGTTTCCACAGTTCGATACTTTCGGGTATCAACAGTTTGATATCTTCAGGTATCCACAGTTTGCTATCTTCGAATATCCACAACACTCGTTATCCACACCTATAGAAAATGTGCAGGCCTAACACAAAAAGTAAAGTAAAGAGATATAAATAAGAAATATAGTATAACAACATAAATAATCAGTATATGAATGAACATTTGCATTTGTATTGATAATTTGTATCATTAAGTGTTGAATATCAAATTTTGAGTTTTAAAGGTGAATTTATAGTATATGAAAACAATATTGAAGCATGTTTGCATTATTTATTTGATTAAATATGCCATCATTATTTATATTTGTGCGATGTTCGTAAATGTATGTACTAGGCGGATGACTACTGTGAGTGGTCATCCAAACTAAGTGTTTCCCTATTAAGCTTTCAAACTTAGCACGAGTGTTAATCCGTGTAGGTTCAAGTTATGAGATTGAGGTACATGGAACATCTGAAGAGACCAAGGCCAAAAGATAAAAGAAAAAGTACTTTTGGAAGTCGTTTTTAGTTAAATATGATTGTAGATATAATGGTTAAAGGAAATTGTATATTTTCTTTTAGATTAACATATAAATGTAAAAATGTTTTACTACTGTTAAATGATAATGTTAAACATTTTGGAGTTTTGTAATGTGTATATGTAGAGCAATGAACCGAAATGCATGTCGTGAATGTATGTACATGAAATTGGTTGTCTTATGTGTGGATGGTTGTACTTATGGACCAATATTATTCTTACCATATGATATCTTGGTGTAATTATTATTTACTATATCATGTAAATTGTAACATTTTAAGTACTTTTATTATTCTTAGTTTAAAATTTGTATGATAATTAAATGATCATTTTCTTATATTAATTGTGGTTATTTTTTATGTAAAATATGTGAAAAGTAATATTAACAAAATTTAAGTGATAGTTGTTATTTCAAATTTATACTATTATGATTTTTTGAGATAAAATTGATGTAAATTAAAAAATTATAAAGACCATTGTTTAGTCTTATAAAATTAAGAATCTAATTTGTAATTTTAAAGTTTTATCCGAAACAGTAACCAATACCAATGTCATATCGTCCGAATCAAATCCCGTACTAAATTCAACATGGTATTCGTAGCATTTATTGTAAGCTAAAGTTTGAGTCGATGAGTGTATCAAGTCAAACATAATTTAAGTCCATAAATGTAAGGTCGGGTTGGGTGGTTTAATTTATCTAATATTAATTTGCCATTAATATAGAATGAACGCGAGACGACACTTTTTTTCTAATATTTCCAGATGAGGACTAGTCCATTATTATTATTTCTGCCTTGAGAAGTTAGTTCGTGCTGCGCATTGACCGAAAGAAGACTTTGGTGCTGGTTAAGGCTTAAATGGAATGAAATGTGTAGATCCTTTTAATTAAAGGGTTTAATGTACGTATTATACCTTAAGAGTATGAACTGAAAAACAAGAAAAGAATAGGATTGGAGCGGGAGATTAAATCAAAACTGATTGATTTGATTATAAGCAAGCACCGTACCCGTCGTACCGCCTTTTCCAAAGAGGTGGGTCCTCATTATCCTGGCTATAAGTATGAACCCCATCTTCGAAAGAGACCGCAGACAAGCTATGACGGAAAGAGACAGGCAGACGCACAGAGAGACAGAGTAGCTAAGCTGTGACGGTTTTCGGTAATCAGTAATCAGTAATCAGTAATCACTTCATTTCTCTGCTCTCGCTTCCTTTCTTGTTTTCCTTAATTGTACCGATGGATCTGTACGGAACTTCCTCGTCTCCGGCCAACTCCGAGCCGGAGGAAATTTCCTCCTTCCTTCACCATCTCCTACACATACCTTCCTCTTCTTCCAAGTTCACGCAAAACGTTTTATCTTCTCCTCCTTCACCGCCGCCGGAGTCGTCGGATCAGCACCTATTTAGACGGTCGGGGCCGGACTTCCGGACTTCCGTCGCCAATTTGTCCAATAGCGGTGGAAAAGGAAGTGCGGACAATGCGGGATGTTGTGTTAGTTCAAAGGGAAGAGGTGTTTGTGTGGAGAATGACGTAGGTGACTTCAGTTGCGATCGTGATGTACGGATTTTCTTTTCCTTCCTTTTTTGAGTTTAGTTTGAGAATTTGTTCTTTTTTTTTATTGGTTGAATTGTAAGGGTACGGAGAGGTCGGAGTTGCCATTTGATACGATGAGGCCTAGGAGTTCTTCTAAGAGAAGCAGGACCGCAGAGGTTCATAATTTGTCTGAGAAGGTTAGGAATCGAAAGGCTCCATTTTTGCCCTTCTATTCTTGTTTCTGAGTGTGGAGTCACGTTAATGGAATAGTGATTGAAACAGAGGCGGCGGAGTAGGATTAACGAGAAAATGAAAGCGTTGCAGACCCTAATTCCGAATGCAAACAAGGTGTGAGGACTAAATCTTTTATGGATTTTATGTTTGATTTGAGCTGTATATTGAGCGAATGATTTGATGTTATTTCCTTTCTCTTTGTGGGAATAGACGGATAAGGCTTCGATGCTGGATGAGGCGATTGAGTATTTGAAACAGCTTCAGCTTCAAGTGCAGGTGGATACTCTTCTACCCTTTAAAGCTTGTCTTTCATAGTGCAGTTTCGATCAATTGCTATTAAGATTTTGGTGGTTTGGTTTTCATTTAGATCCTTTTGCTGTTGATATGTTCCTCAACCAAAAGCCTGAAGTTGAACTTTTATCTATTGTTCCAATTTCGCCTTATTCTGGCAATTAGTATGCAGGAAAACAATATTTTCTTTTCTGAACTAAGGTATCTTGAACTCTGATGGATTCTGAAGCTGATTATAACATACATGTTACACTAGATCAAAGATGGTCATCGAAGATTTTATGTAAGTGATTATATAAACTGTTGAAGAGTAACTTAGTACAAGGAAATGGATGAAATGTAAATTCAGAAGAAAGGAATTCAGTATTTGGTGAGCATATGGAGTTCAACGAATCATCATCCAGTAGTGACATCTGAAGTGCATTATGTAGAAGCTTCATTTTCTTTTTACTGTGATGCTGTTGTAGTCATGAATTAGCAAAGCTTCCATTTTTTTTCTGAAGACATGTTAACAAGGTCCTTTCTTTCCTCATTTCCTCATTTTTAATCCTTCTTTTCTCGAAAATTCTTTATATTTCTTGAGTTTCATGCAATCCATGCTTAGAAGAAAATGTCAAAAGAGTTCACTCTCTTTGCCCTTATATTTCTTAAATTTCTCAGATACAGTTAGTCTTTTATCAACTTAGAAATAATGTGAAGTCTTTGCATTTGAGGTTTGAGTGTTTTCCTAGAGGCACGGCACATACTAAGGATGAAGGGATCAGTTGTTAGTTCATGTGGACTCATGAGTAGTTTTGGAGATAGTTCAGGTTGCAGAACTATCCATTCTTAACTATGGTATATCAACACCTCTCACTCAACTATCATGGTTGGTTGCAGCTGCAACAATTTTATATTCCCTTAAAAGAAAATGTGAACCTGCTTTCAAGTTACATATTGTATCTCTTATGGTGTAGCTTTCCAATGAAACCAATTTAGCCGCCAACTAAGAATTGAATCTGATGAAGCTTTTCCTCTTTAGGATTAGTAAAATTGTATATCTTGCTTCTGCATATGATTGTTCTGTTGTTCCACCAAATAATGTTCATATGCTGGTCTCACATTTTTTATGAGAGCAAATGGGCGTGGTTGCAGATGTAGGATGACATGCCTTAAACTCTGGATACCTTTGGACAGAGGAATAGATAACTGTTTCTCATCATAAAAGAAAAAAAGTTTACGAAAGTGTGATTAATTTGCAGATGTTGACAATGAGAAATGGCTTGAGTCTGCATCCAATGTGCTTACCAGGTGTTGCGCAGGCTATGCAATTACCCTTGTCAGGATTGGGCTTTGAGGAAGGAAATATATTGTTAAACACCAACTCAAATATAGGTGCAGTTTCTGCAAATGAAGAAAGATCTGTTCACCGTTCTCACAAACTTCCTAGTCAGTGCACTATCTCAAATCAACCAGTTGTTGGGCACTCACGAGAAACCTCTTTTGATTTTGATCCACTGATTCAGATTCAACATGGAACATTTGAAATCTCTGGATCTTCAAAGGTAACATTCTAAGCTCAAGCTCTGTGAAATCACCATATTATCAGGACTTACAGTTCATATTTTTGGATGTGTGAAGGAACTTTGTGGTGAAGGCACTACAACCTACTTAGATGTGAATCAAACTCTGAGGACCTCTTCGTCCACTATGTCCTAGTCCAGATCTTACTCTTATAGGCGACATAAATGTGTATTAATCACAGTTTTTCTGTTTCCATTTAAAGCATTAATCATCCATGAATCTTCTGCCGCTTGACACTACCTGAGGCTGTTTTATGTTGTATCCGGTAACAAGTTGATACACGTGGAACCAAACTTTTGACAGGACTTGAATGAAAATATTTATTTGAAACTTCTGAATCATTAGTAAGATAATTATTACCTTGGTGGAATGTATCTGATCCCAGCGTCTCAAATTTAAATCTCAAAGCGAGAAAAAGAGGAGATAAATTGATTGTCATGTTCATGCATTGACGTTTAAGGGCTTCTGTGCATAATATATTCATGTGTGGAAAGCTACATCAGATTTTCAGGAAAAAGTACTAGTCTTAACTTCCTTGACATCGTACGTAATGTACAATACCTTGATTCTCTTGATAGAATAGTTTACTGTCTTCACGTTTCGCAGAGGCATAATATGGACCATGGTTCCGAACATGTTTCTTTTACGAGAACAGCATTGAAATGCTTGGCTTTATTTATAATAGTGCTTGCATGATAAATGAAGATATGAACATTGTATTGAAGTGATGTCGAGTAGAGACTATCATTAGGCGTAAGCCTTGGCCAACTCATGAAATCGTAAGAAGAAGGAACCTAGGAGTTTCTCAGCTTGCCAGTAGCAGCGCATTCTGGTTGTCGTACACGTCTATTCATGCAGAAAGCAACAGATCTTCTGAGTGATTTTGATGTCTCTAAATCTTGGCGTATAAACCTGACCTCTTGTATTTGAAAATAGGTAGGTTTTGGGTAATGGACTAGGGTATAATAGTCTTGCCTGGTTTATGGGAGTTAAAAAAATTAAAAAGAAGAAATAAAAAATTTAGAGAAATGTGTGATAATGACCTCATTTTTTAAACTAATGACTCTTGATTTCAGTTGTTTATGTTAAGAGATTCTTAATTAGATCCATAAAATTCTGATTTTTACTAATGATTGGCCTCGGGAAAGAAACAAAACATCCAAAGACAACCAGAAACGTTTTTCTAACACAAGAAGATTGAAGCATGAAATGGAACAGTTATAAAATATTGAAAACACAGTCCACAAGCAATAGGAAAATTGCACGCGTGCCGTTTAATTTATTCACAAATTTTAGCCACAAGTTTTATACTTCTTTCGATTTATAATAAGTGTCGTTTTAAAAGAATGCACACTTATTAAAAAAGTTAATAAAATATCTAATATATCTTTATTAATTATATATTAAAGTACCTTGAAAATATAATCTGTGTAATATATATAATTAAGATGTGAGAGAAATTAAAGGGTAATTTTGAAAGTAAAATTATAAATATGCATAAAAAGTCACAAACGACACTTATTTTGAATAATTAAAATCTCTCTAAAATCATATTTATTATAAATCAAAGGAGTAATAAATAAATAGAATATGCTGAAATTTGTGAATGAAAATTTATGACACAGACAGGATCTGACGTTAGAAAACTGAAACTTCCTGAATTTGCAGTACCTAATGCCTGATCAAGAATACGGCAGTTTTGTTCAATACAAGTACAGGAATTAAAAGCTTCCAGTACGGTTTCAGTCCTTTTGAGATTGAATTATAGCTGCCAAGGTTAGCATTTATGCTATAGTTAACCCTTGCCAAAAAAAAAAACCTAAGAAAGAAAAGTAATTCTTGTCTAAAGGTGCTTGCTTAGTTAGTTTGAGAAGGAAAGAATAAGGAACAAATAAAAAAGATGGTTGATAGTATATTATAATTGAATGTATATTATTTTTATATCCTATGTTAAAGCAATATTCTATACATTTAGTATAGTGACAAATAAAAGTTATATTTATTTTTTTGGTAAAAAAGTTATATTTATTTTTATTTACCACTGTATTCATTATAATTTTTATTCCCATTATTTTTTGTGAAACAAGTACACCCTAATTTCCTTTCTTGGAAGCTTTACATAGATGTTACAAGAATGGAATACTTGGTATACTATTTATAATTTACATCATTATTGATTGGATATGTTTAGCATGAAATTAAGTAGACAAAATGCGTATCATCAGGTTTTGAATGATTTGACTTGCTTGCTATAAATAGCTAATTCTCTATTACGCCTCTGGAAGATGGTTTTTGTAAAGCACGAAACTAAATTAAAACCAAACTCACAGCCCAGACCATTAAGTCATTAAAAAGAGAAATATATAAATAAGCAATCTGTTGGAAATATGCATTAAAACTAACGAAAGTCCACCATCTTCTTCATCTTTTCTCTTTATTTCTACTTGATAAATGTGTCTAAAAACACACTCTTTTATTTACGTGTAACTTTTTCCTCATTTTGTTTGTTTTGCACAAAAATTAGAGGAAGTTGTGGATGTTGACAATCTCATACTGCCTTACACTTAGGTAAAATTTTCAACAACTATTATGTCATTTTATTTGTGATTTTTGATCATCCTATACTAGTTTATAGTTAGATTACATGTTGTGGTTGGTTGAGATAATAATTGAAGTTACATGAAGGAATAAAAAGGGAGAAAATGTGGCTAGAAAATGATGAAAGAAAAAAAAGACAGAAGAAGAGGGAAGGATGAAGATGATGACACTGTTTTGAAATTTTAAGTTGCATGTAGGGGCAGAATTAGAAGTGTAAAAAGTTAAGAGTAAATCTGGAATTTAAGTTAAATGTAAGGGCAGAATGGAAAGTAAAGAAAATTAAGGGTAAATCTAGAATTTTGCTATAAGAAGGGCATTTTTGATATTAATTGAAATGAAGGAGGGTAAAATGAACTTTTAATTAGTAAGGGTCTTTTAGTAATTATGATGGTAAGGTTAGTAAGGATTTTATTTTTATAATTAAGAATAAATTTGAAGAGAAAATAATGTTAGATTATTAGTGAAATTTGGGTAAGAAAATTTTGAGAAATTAGTCTAATAAAATTTTGTAAATTCTAGGTCCGAAAGTCTAATTAAGGAGAAATTGAGATTATCAATTATTTGAGTCCGAAATTGAGATAAAGATAATATTAAACTTTACTCTTAAAGTTAACACTACAAGAAAAGGAGGTCTTTTGCGTCATTATTTAAACGTCGGGAAAGGAAACTTGCCGTCGTAGAACACTATCTGCGACGTCAATGCAAACGTCGGAAACAACGTCGTAGACGGCAGGGTAAGCATTGGTGATCTACGACGTCTGTTAGAACACGTCGTTGAAGGGGCAGATATTTTTCGACGTTTATGAAGACGTCCGGAAACGCTATCACAGTTTGCGACGTCTGAAATAGACGTCACAGATGGAAATGATTTAACGACGTGTGTAGGACGTCGTCGAAAAGTATCATTTTACGACGTCTATGAAGACGTCCGTGAATGTGATCATATCTTACGACGTTATAAGGAAACGTCGATAAATGGTTGTTGATGCCGACGTTTGGAAGACGTCGTAAAACATTGCCTTTCTACGACGTCTCCTTGTATAGACGTCGTAAATTGGTTAATAATTAAAAATGAAAATAAATTGATTTAAACTATATTTGCAAAATTAATGGTTAATCAACTTGAATTAATAAATTTGTAAATTTCAATTTCCGAATAAATATTGAATTTAATAAATATGAATTATAATTAATTTTTTAATTTATATTAGTTTAATAAATTTGTGCAAATTTAATATTTATCAAATTTGTAAATTATTAATTTTTTAATTTACATATGTTTGAAAATATTTAGAATGTTTATGAATAAATTTATTTAACAATTTATCAATTTTTGAATATATCATTAATTATAATAATTGTTAATGTATAATAAGAATTGAATACATGCAAAAGAACAACTTATTATTTAACTGCAATTCCCAAACATGTCATAATACGATAATTAAAATAAAGTAAACGTCATAAGTGTTTAATATATCAACAAGAATAACATGTTTAGTCTAAACGAACATTATGTGTAGAAGATAAAAGTTCCAAGAGCTTATTTTGTTGTTCGACTTGGGAAGTG
>JANIHZ010000006.1:7276078-7289340 GCA_027478365.1 Erythroxylum rufum | reverse complement strand
TGTTTTATTTTATATTTGGTTCAAATATATATAGGTTTAAATATAATTTTTATTCGAGTGTACATCATTTCATTGTTAATTGTTAATGTATTATTGTTATAAAAAAAATATTCATATTTAATTTTTATTTGAAATATATGTAATTCTCATTTATGAATGTCTTAAAAACATTATAAATATGTGGCTCTTAAAAAATTAAAAGCTACACAGAGTATTTGACATATGCCTGATGACGTTAGCCACCTGATGACGTTAGCCACCTCTTGTGTGGGATCTCAAATTTTTTGTTTTGGTTGCTGAACGTGTTTTAGAAGGGTCTTTAAGTATGAGAAGGTAATTTTAAGCTATTTATATTCAGATTAATTTTGACTCGAGTCGAGTAGTTCTCTTGTAAGAAGTAAAATTTTAATCCTAAATTTTAAACAGCGCATACATAAGGAAAGTTTAAACCTACGATCTCATTTAAGCTATAAAAATAAAACACTTACCGACTCAACCCAGGGCAGCCTGCGGTCAGTGGGAACTCACAATTTGAAATCGAGGAACCATGAGGGGCGGCCAAGAAGTTTCACTTATTAAACTAATCCTTCAACGACCGTCGCTCTATAAACTAGTTTTTGTTTATTGACTTGATTCCATCGCCAATTCTTTGTAGCTTTTTATGTCTTATTTCTTAAATAATAACAATCAAAATAAAAATTTGGATATCTCATAAGGTTGACGTCTAAATGCCATATTTATTTTATAACAATCAAAAACATTTTAAATCTAATTTTAACAAAACAAAAATTGATTTTAATAACTCAAATTTGGAAAAAAATAAATTCACCAAACTCATTAAATATAATAAATAACTCATTTTTAACAAAAGTTATTCTTTTAAAAGAAAGTTATCTTATTAATTAGTTATTGAAAACAAAAAGTCAGTCTTTTTCTACTCATATAATGCACACATGTCATCAATCATATATAAAGTTGCAGAATTAGTTGTTATTATTTATTTTCTTATTTTATCTAATTCATCTTCTTTTTTCTTTTTCACACAGCTAGTCTTTCTTTATTCATGTAATGCAAGTACCATCATGGTTGCAGTTTAGCTAATATTTATTTATTTTATATATGTCTTAAAAACTTTATTTATATATTTATATAGTTATTTTATATGTATTTCATTTATGAATTTTCACGTATTTCTTAAAAACTTCCTACGCTCTTACTTTGCTGTAAGACGATCTGAAAGTTGACCATAAAACTAGATCCACAAAGTCAAATCTTAATTACCGACCACATGCATATACTGTGTATACTTAAATGAGAGATGATAATTAAAAACGTGGTTTTGTTTCCTACCTTTTGCTTCCAAGGGAGAAACAAAACTCCACCCTAGCATGTTCTCCTTTAAGTTTCTTCCGTAATAATAATTTTCTTTTTCAATGAATTGAAGAGCTTTTCCATTTTTTTATCGTCTGGGTCTATAACCACGTGGAATGAATTGAAGAAGCAATTCTTATAGAACTTCTTCCCTGCTTCTTGCCCTCTAAACATCAGAAAAGATATTTGTGAATCTGACAATTCAATGGAGAGACACTGTACGAATATTGGGAGAGATTCAAACAACTATGCGTAACCCGTCCTCAACATCAAATTCCAGACCAGCTACTTATCCAGTACCTCTATAAAGGTTTGCTACCAATGGATCGGAATATGATTGATGTCCCAAGTGGAGGAGTATTGGTGAATAAAACCATAGATGAAGCAAGGAGTTTGATCTCTAGCATGGCCGCTGATGCACAACAGTTCGGGACTCGACAAGATAGCACACCACAAAGGGTAAATGAGGTTAGTTGTAGCACTCCACTCCCGCAATACTCGTACCTAACATCTATGAGTGATATCTGAGTCCGAGCCTAGTGAGGGTGGCATGCTAGGACACTCAGTCAGTCAAAAATCGATATAAATTTTTTTTGAAACAACAACATACACATATTTTTGAAAATCCATAATCTGTTAGGGCCCACTTTATTCGTAAACTTGTTAACAATACAATCAACAGAATTTCAATAGCCATTTGGGGCTCATTACAAATACAAAACACTTTATTCATAATGTCTTTACATTACAACATAAATCATTTGTACAATAGTTTCAGAATATACAAATTTATACAAAGATAGGAAAACACAAATGCAGACGTGAACTGATCTCGACTTCTATCCCTTACTTGTATGCTGTAGGGATATTCTCGTTTGTCTAACGGGGTATTCTTCTGATCCTGAAAAATCTTTGCAAATTTTGGGTGAGTTTTGCGAACTCAATGAGAGACCATCGTCGATGGCTCACCCAGTTACATAACATATAATTCGCATAACATATAGTTCACAACTTTGCATAGTTGAAGACATATCACATTTACATGTAAGAGCTATTCAATTTGGCATTTCAAACAATCCACATACTTAAAAAATGCATATGAAATGTTCATGAGACACTTTTCAATTATTATGTTGTTATGACCGAGTACCTGAACTGTCCCGTATCCATTTTAAATACCAGGCTCATTAATAACTATCCCTTATCCGAAGAGGATGTAAGGCTCATTTTACAAAGGTGGCCTTAGGCCCTTAATCACTATTTAAACTCGAGGCTCTTTTCACTCGTTGAGCTTTAAACTCTGATTGGTGGCTACTCAAGTCACAACTGCCATTATATTTCATGCATTCATGAAATGGAATGCATCAATCACATGCAATCACTTTCACATATCATCGGACCTTAGTCCGACATCCAATACAATCAATCATATTCATATAAGCATTCAGTAGTCAATCAATACAAAAATTCAAATAAAACAAACAATGAAATGAGACCATGTAGGTCTACTTACAGTACGCTCCAAAATAGCATTTGGTTCCAAATTCTGGATACGCCTATCTGCAAACGTTTATCCTGCACATTCCATTTATGCAATACACAATTCACACACGTTACAAAACTCATTTATGTACAAATAGTTATATGGACTATGTATAATGCATGCTCCAAATTTCATATTTTATGCTCATTTTCATTTCATAATTCAATCACTCAATCTTATGAATATATCGCCAAACATACTCATACCTTTGGTACTTTGATGTCAACAATTCATTCACTAATTTATCACTAGCAACTTTCCATTTAATCCTACTGAAAACACGACATCATCTCTCTGTCTCTATGATTTTCTTAGCTTTAATCCTATGTTTGTTCATCCTCAATTTTCCAAAAAATATTCAAAAGGAAAACAGAGCATATATGTCTTTATCACTTTCAAAATTTCTATACTCTTCTCCTGTATGTATTCAATGATCTTTCTATTCAAAATCATCTCTACACATCATATCACATAAAAATCCCCAAATACGTAAAAACAACACATCTGAATTTTATCTAGTTTGTACTGTATTCATGAAAATGGCCACTTTTTCCATGAATTTTTTTTATCTCAGATAAACCATCCGTTTTATCTCATATTCAGACTTCTCATAAGGATTAACACGATACTTACTTATTAAAACTCCAAAATCTTCAACCATCACAAAGCCCTAACTTTCATGCAAATCACGTACTTCATCTTATAGAGGGTTTGGGCCAGGTTTTTCTTGAGGCAAAAGAAATAGGTGACAAAGAGGTAATAGTAGAAGATAAGGGTAAGCAGAGTTTAACTTTGGTGGAGTTTTTAATGAAAAACTCTGTGTTGAAGATACACTAGAGAAAGAAACTTCGAGAGAAACAAATGAAGGCAAGTACAGTAACTTGTCTTTTAAGGTTATTAAAACTCAACTTTAAAGCTGGGACACCCGTCCATTTCTTAGTCATTTATCCACTTCTCTTTATTAAAACTAACTTAGGTATTATTTGTACTTAAGTTTATGACTTAATAAAACCATTGAAACACAAGTCATAACCCATCAAAATTTTCCATAAAATATCATTTCGGGTCAATTTGCATGTTCTTTCTGCCCTGATACTGAAGTTATTTTGCAACACTTTCTTCTAAAAACATGTTCCCCTATGTCTTATGTTTCCATTGACACCAAAATCATTCAATTTGGTTTAGTGATTTGAAAGATATACTTCAAACATTTTCGGATTGCTCTTGTCCCAAACGGTATACTATGCATAACTCCCATCCAGAATTTAAACATCTTAGAGAATGGTTCAAAATTTGACTTCTTCAGATGATTTGTATCCCCATGTCTCTAGTTTGCTTCAAATTAAAAATCATCTCATTTGAAATCCTACAGATCCATACATAATTAAAATACCGAAGTATGTTCAGTAAAATAACACCAGTTCACTGTTCCAATCGATTCCCTCAATTTCGTTCAATCAATATTTTTCAAATCAATTAGGAATGCTAACAATATTTGTGAAGAGGTAGATCAATGTCTTATGAATCCAATGGTTCAAGAATTACTTCATTTAGAGGTCGGATAACAAAGTTATGGCCGAAAGAATCAAATAAAGTTTTGTCCTCAATCATGTTGAACCTATCCTGGGACAAATGGTATAAATTTCTCTACAGATGTCAGATTAAGGTTGTCTTAGGATGGTTTAAAAGCGTACATTAAGATATACAACTTTTATGAAGACCTCAAAGGCATATTCTGTCATCTTAAGGGTTAAAAATTGGACCGTACAATAGGCCAGACGAATGGTCAGATGAAACCAGACGAAGGGCTAGACGATTTAGGACAATTGGCATAACTTTATCTAAAGATGTCAAATTAAGGAGTTTTTTGGTTGGTTCAAAATCATAATTCAACATCTACAACTTTCATGAAGACCTTGAAGACAAATTATATCATCTGCAGGGTCAGAAGTGGACCAGACAATAGGGTTAGACAAAACTAGACAAAGGGTCAGATGAATCAGAAAAATTGTGATAACTTTCTCTAAAGATGTCAGATTAAGGTGTTCTTTAGACGGTTAAAAATAGAACTTCAAGATCTACAAATTTTATGAAGACCTCGAAGACAGATTCTATCTTCTAGAGGGTTAAAATGGGACTAGATGATAGGGTAGACGATTTAGTCTACAGTGGATCAGACAATAAGATCAAATGAACAGTGCACCAGACGATATGTCGTCATCACCAAATGATATGACATCATCAGACGATACTTCATGACAGACGATATGATGTCATCACCAAATGATATGACGTCATTAGACGATACTTCATCACCAGATGATATAACGTCATCACTAGACGATATGATGTCATCAGACGATACAATCTATACTCTTAAGCATCTCCAATTATAAAGATCATAACTTTCAACTCCAAGTCCAAAATTCTCACACTATATACTGTTGGAAAGATAATAAAAAGATATACAACTCTCAAGAAGTAAACTTTGTCAAAATCTATCTGGATCAATCTCGAATATGCCCTGAAGTCTGAACACGAATTTTACATTCATCCACCAATATACTGCACCAGTTCTCAACTTCATAAAAATTTTGAGACTCTTACAGATAGAATTTAAATGTGATGTCTTCATAAGAAATGTAATCATATATCTCTACTTTAATCCAAATAAAGAATCATCTCATTTGGATAACTAGAGAAAAAGTTATGGCTAACAAACCGAAGCACACGTAGTGAACATTTTCCATCTCAACTACCAATTTTGTTTCCAAATCTTTCCGTATCATAACTCAACCAAGATCACTCTTTCTACTCTCTCTACTTCTCATTTTCAATAAAATCACATTTAAAATCAATTATACCCGGAAGTTGTCAATGAATGCATGTACCATTATTTTTATGTGCAAAGATTTAATATTTATGTGCATATATGCGAACATTATGCATGAGCAAGAACATGCATTTCTTTAATCTCTCTTTGAGCTCATATGTACTGAATTTTTGGGTTCTACCCCTTAGTACGAGAACGGGATGTTACAATACAGATACATTTATTAACTAAAATTGATAAAATATATTAGAAATATCATTTATCCTTATATCAAACTTACAATTGGGAATGGTAAGAAGACATGGATTTGGTATGATAATTGGCTGGACATTAGTCCTTTGGTGCAATCAGTAGAATTTTATCACTTTAGATACCGAATATCATTATAGCTCAGAGTCTCCTCACTAATTATGGAAAGGACTTAGTAAGGTAATTTTAGGGGATTCCAATCCCTAACTGATCATTTTCCTACGCTGATGAAAACTCTCAAAGTGAATACATAATAACATGGATACTTACTTCAAATGGTTAGTACACAAATCAATCTTGTCATAAATTGTTCATTGACACTACTATGGAAGTTTCTTGGTTCAATCTTATATGGAAACACTCTTTATGCCCCAAAGATTTTTTTATTTATTGGCTTGTAATTAGGAATAGACTCAAAACTAAGAATCAATGGCATGGAAGTGAAGATGTGTTATGTTTTCTATGCAACAGAGATTTTGAGAATAGAGAAAATTTTGAGGATAGAGAATATTTGTTCTTTCAATGTAACTTTTCTAAAGCTATTTAAAGTAGTACACTATATATGTTACCTAGTAATGATAGTGGCTACAAATGGGAGTAGGTCTTGAGTTGGGTTATCAGAAGTAAGGGAACCCAAACTCGATATTGTATAAAGGAATATTCATCATCACCATTTACAACAGTTAGAGGAAGAGAAATCGAAGAAGATTCATAGATGCCAAATAAGAGAAATACCAGCTAGCTAGTAGAATAACAAACCATATTCTAGCATATCTGTCATACACCATTCACAGCAAAATTTTTCTATGGAGATGAAATTTCGTTGGAACTTATAACTGCCTTTTTCTTTTTGTTGATTGATGTACTGCCATAATTTAGTTCCTTTTAATCTGTTGTACATAAAAGGTTGGCATTATGCCTTGAACTCACTTTTATGTCATTTTAGTTTCAGCTGTAGTAATATCATATTCATTTAAAAAAAACTCTATAGTTTAATAATTAAGAATAAATAAAACTTGAGCTTAGACTCAATCTACCCATAGTTTATCTAGGCTAGAAAAACTAAGACCTAGTTTAAAATCCGTGAAAATCAAAATGGGTTCCTTGGTTCTCTTCTTTCTCCCTTTATTTCCAACCCAAAACTCATCTCTCTAATTCCTTTTCTACCTAAGCAAGAAGAAAAGATGATGGAGATTACCTAAAACAAGTTGATTCCTTTTCCTTCTTCTTCTTTCTCCTTCTCCACGTTTTCTTCTTCTTTCCTAGCTTCTCCCACATTTTCTTCTTCTTCTTTCTTTCTTCTTTACGTTTTTCTCCCTCTTTTTCTTATTCAAGACAACTTTTGTTTTGTCTTTCCAAATTTACCCTTCCCAATTTAATGTAATGCCTACTTGCTCCTTGAGTCTATTAAATACCATATTATGCCTATTATACTCTAGCTTAATTCTAACATTTCTATTCAATAATTCTAGTTTCTACTTATGCTTGCTAAATTAATGGAAAAATTTTAAAATAAATAAATAAAATAAAAATTTTTGGGGTCTAACAATTCCCCTCCCCTTAAGGAATTTCGTCCTCGAAATTCTTACTTGAGTCTATAATAAGGTGTAGATACTTCTCCTTTATGGCTTCCAAAGGCTCCCATGTTGCCTCCTCTCTTACATGGTTCTTCTATAAGACTTCAACTAGCTTCACAGTCTAGTTTCTCCAGACCTTTTCCTTTGAATCTAAAATCTCTATTGGTTATTCTTTATAAATCAAATCCTCCCTTAATTAAACCTTTGAAGGTTGGACTATATGTGAAGGATCTGATCGGTATTTTCTCAATATTGATACATGGAAGACATTTTGAATCTTAGATAATTTTGGTGGCAAGGCTAACTTGTAGGCTACAGGCCTAATATTCTCAATAATCTCATAAGGGCCTATGTATTTTGGACTGAGCTTGCCCTTTTTACCAAATCTTAAGAACCCTTTCCATGGAAAGGCTCTAAGAAATACTTTTTCTCCAACTTCAAATTCCATCTTCTTTCCAAATGCTTATGTATAGCTCTTCATCCTTTCTTGAGCTGCTTTGAGTCTCTGCTTCCCTAATTTATTCTTGTCGACTGTAGCTTGTACCAACTCAAATCCCAAAAGTCTCCTTTCACCTTTCTCATCCTAACAAATAGGAGTTCTGCACCTCCTACCATGCAAGGCTTCATAAGGTGCCATTTGAATTCTTGAATGGTAGGAATTATTGTAAGCAAACTCAATTAAAGCTAAATGATCATCCCATAAGCCTTTGAAGTCCATAACACAAGCTCTTAACATTGCCTCCAATGTTCGTATTGTCCTCTCTGATTGGCCATCAGTCTGTGGATGGAAAGCTGTGCTAAAATGCAACTTGGTTCCCAAAGCCTCTTGTAAGCTTTCCAAGAATCTAGAGGTGAATCTGGGATCTCTATCCAAGACTACAGAACTTGGAATCCCATGATGTCTGATTATTTCATCTATTTATTTCTTGGCCAAAGCATTCAAAGAACTTGTTTGTCTAATTGGCAGGAAATGTACTGACTTGGTTAGCCTATCAACAATCACCTATATTGTGTCATGCTTCCTACTAGTCCTTGGAAATCCTATCAAGAAATCCATTGTAATCTTTTCCCACTTCCATTCAGGAATAGGAAAAGGTTTAAGGTTGCCGGTAGGTGCTTAATATTCTACTTTGACTTGCCGACACACTAAGCATTTTCTAGCATACTCTGTAATATCTTTCTTCATTCCTCTCCACCAAAAGTGCCCTTTTAAATCTCTATACATTCTTCTACTTCTCGAGTGCATTGCATATGGAGCATTGTATGCCTCATCAAGAATTTCATCCTCCAATTTTAGCATATCTGGAATACATACTATTACCTATCACCATCAATCAATCTTCTCTTATCTCTATTTTAGAGGGTTTACCATTTTTAATTTCTTCTATGAGTTTGCTTAAGTACTCATCTTGCTCCTGCAATTCCTTAATCTTCCATTCAACACTAGCCTTATTCTAAAATTAGCCAATATACAACCAGATTCGACTTACCTCAATCTCACCTTGAGTTTGGTTAATTCCTTCAACAAAGGAAGATATACTGTCTCCACATATGCCATAGTAGATTTTCTACTCAATGCATCCGCTACTACATTAGCTATCCCTGGGTGGTAGTCTATCATCAAGTCATAATCTTTTAGTAGTTATAACCACCTTCTTTGCCTTAGATTTAACTCCTTTTGGCTCATCAAATATTTAAGACTCTTGTGGTCTGTAAATACCTTGGTAGTGTCTCCATATTTTCAATGCAAAAATTATGGCAGCCAGCTCTAAGTCATACGTAGGATAATTCATCTCATAGGGTTTTAATTGCCTAGAAGCATAAGCAATCACTTTACCTCCTTGTATCAACACACACCCCAATCCCTTCCTTGAGGCGTCATTATACACTATATACCCATCACTACTAGAATGCAAGGTCAAAATTGGTGCAGTTGTGAGCCTATTCTTCAATTCCTCAAAGCTCCTCTGGCACTCTTCTGTACACACAAACTTCTGATTACTCCTTGTCAATTTGGAAAGTGGGGCCGCTATCATGGAAAAGCCTTCTACAAATCTTCTGTAATAACTAGATAAACCCTCATGGAAAAGCCTTCTACAAATCTTCTGTAATAACTAGATAAACCTAAGAAATTCCTCACTTCTGCTATATTCTTAGGTGCGTCCCATTTAACCACAACTTCTATTTTACTTGGATCCACTTATACTCCTTTTTCTGAAATTACATGTCTAAGAAACATCACTCCCTTTAGCCAAAATTTGCATTTATTAAATTTGGCATACAACTCTTTCTTCCTCAACGTCTAATGTTCTTCATGCTCCTTTTCACTCATGGAATAAACCAATATATCATCAATAAATTCTATGATAAATCGGTCTAAGAAAGGCTTGAAGACTTTATTCATTAAGCCTATGAAGGCTGCAAGGGCATTCGTTAATCCAAAGGGCATGACTAAGAACTCAAAATGCCCATATGGTGTTCTAAAAGTAGTCTTTGATACATCAGACTCCTTTATTCTCAACTGGTAGTAACCTGATCTCAATTATATCTTGGAGAAGACCTTTTTCCCTTGTAATTGATCAAACAAATCATTTATGCATGGAAGCAAATATCTATTCTTGATAGTGACATGATTAAGCTTCTTGTAGTCCATACACATTCTCAACGATCCATCTTTCTTCCTCACGAAAAGAACTGAATCCCCCCAAGGTGAAGAGGTAGGCCTAATATATCCTTTCTCCAACAACTCTTCTAACTGCTCTTTAAGCTCCTTCAATTCTGCCAGAGCCATTCTATAAGGTGGAATTGATATTGGTGCATTACCTGGAAGAAGTTCAATGGGAAACTCAATTTCTCTAGGTGATGGTAGTCTTGGTAATTCCTCTGGAAAGACATCCGGGAATTCTATGACCACTGGAATTTCTTCTAACATTCCTCCATCTACCTTCATGTCTACCACCCATGATAAGAATGCTTCACATCCTTTCCTCATCATCTTCTCTGCTTTCAGAGCCGAAATAATTCCAGATGGGCTCACTTTCCAGTCTCCCACAAACACCACCTTTCTACCTTTGTCCAACTCAAACTCTACCGTCTTCTATTTGCAATCTAAATTGGCTTTATATTTTTCTAACGTATCCATACCCAAAATCACATCTAGTCCCCCCATCTTCAATGGCATTAAATCCACCACTAATTGTTTTCCACCAATATATATTTCACAATTTCTATAAACTTGACTAGTAATGATATATTGGCCAATTAAGGTACTAACCATCAAGGGACTATCTAATGGGCTCAAACTTTTACCATGCACAATTCTACTTGATGAAACAAATGAATGAGTTGACCCTGGATCAATTAGAACAATAATATCATCATTAAACAATTTAGCCATACCAGTCACAACATCTGGAGCTATTTCTGTGTCCTCCCTCGTCATTGCAAACACCCTAGCTGGTGCTTGCCCTCTGGGTCTTCCTAAAGGATTCACTTTTTTGGCTGCCTCAGAAGTTCCCACTTCAGTCGTAGTCTTAAGTCCCACGGTCTCAGCCCTTTTTGAAGCTTACATTTGAGTTCCCTCCTGTTTTGCATACTACGGGCACTCTCTAGCTATTTGCCCTTTTTTCCCATAGTTAAAACAAGCTCCATTCAGTCTATAACACTCCCTTTTATGGAATTTGCTAGAATTGTCGCATTTGGGAATGGATGGCTTATCCCCCTCTGTGCTTCTACTACCTCTAGCCGTTAAGGCTTGATGAGAGACAGTTCTCATCTTTTGGACCTGCCTATGCCACTGCTCCTATCCTTAGACTATATAGAGAAAGTCCTGACACTCCTTTCTGACATAGGAGCACTATATCCCCTCTTGAAATATTCTCTCCCTTTTCTCTTTCTATTTATTGCATTCTTTTCTCCACATTCTCAACCCTTAACGCCACTTCTACCAGCTGTTGAAAGTCACAGAAATTTTATACCACCACTTTTTCCCTGATGGCTAAATGCAATCCTACTTCAAACCTAAGGAACTTAGTTGCTTCGCTTATCATCATCTCAGCTACATATTAAGTCAACTGCGTAAATTTATGCTCATATTTGCTCACTGTCATCACCCTTTAGGTGAGACTCAAAAATTCCTTTTGCTTCTATTAGATATATACCTCAGACAAATGTTTCTTCTTATAAGCAACTAGGAAGTCCTTTCATGTCAACACTGGTGGTTTCATCTAACTCCCCGGTACACTTTCCCACTAATGCAGGACATCTCCCTATAGTAAGCTTGCAACATATTCAACCTTTTCATTATCCTCATAGTCTATTTTCTCCAATATCCTTTCAGTCTTCCTTAACTATGTTTCAGCTTCTTCTGGATCAGTTGTTCCATAAAAATCCACTGCCCTATACTTCTTAAGCTTATCAAACTGCTTTCCTTTCTTACCTGCGGTTGGAGTAGAAGTTTGTGAAATCTAGTCCATGGCTTGGACAAAAGCCTGAGAAAAGGCTTGGAACAGTTTAGGATCTAAGGGAGTAGGCACTTGCCCTTGCGGAAGAGGTGACTCATGCGTCTGTGATCAAGAGAGCCCACTATCGTGCCCTACAGAAGCCTCAACATTTCCTGGGCTCTAGACTCATCAGTACCCTCCTCTCTTGGTGGAGAGTCAGGTGCAACAGATCCTTACTAAACTCTTTGTGTTCTTCTACGAGGTGACATCTTACTCCTTCAATTTAAACATTAGCGATTAGCTTACGTTTCATTTTAATCTTATTTCCTACATGTATGCATGATATGCATGTCACTTAATGTAATCAATCAATTCAACAATGCAAATAATTAATCACACATCATAATAATTTTTACCACTACGTTCTAAGCCTAGGAATCCTTAAAAAAACCCTATGCTATGATACCAAAGATGTTGGGCTAGGGTCTCATTACTTATTCTAAGACAACAATTTGAGACGGTCAGGTAAAGTTAAAAGCTTCAATTTGTAAGGAGAATTTTATCGTCAACATTGGCAGGTTCGCCACGGAAAAGCTAGGGAATAATTCCAATAGACCTTTCAGGAAATGTTTGTCGCGACCAAAGTCTAGCTTCACCGGGGCAAAGTCTCAAGGTCAAGCAAATGCACCGTTTGGGAAAAATGCACCGCGGCGAAAGTCTGGCTTCACCGTGATGAAGTTTCGAGATCGAGCTAAAACACCTTTGGGGAAAGATTCGTTGAGGCCAAAGTCTAGCTTCACCACAGCGAAACCTTCGAATCCGAAACCCAGACCCAACAATCCAACAGTAATTTGTACGTACAATTCTATTTCTGACAACAATTTGACAACTCAACGAAAAGAGAAGATATGAACATGTACAAAAGAAACTTCTTCAATTCTTAATCTCATTATTAAATCGAAACATAGTTTGAGCATATCATTAATTACATATCAACAGCCACAACAATAGCTTAATACAAAATACGATTGAATGCTCATGCTTGATATGCTTATTAAGCTACCCAAAAATAGTCGAACTAACTTAGTTACTAAATGTAGCTATCATGGAGTTTGCCCAAAGCTTTGCAAAGATCAACAACATTCTTGTTCTGCACCTGAGGAGTGAAAAATAATGGGTTGAGCTATGAGACTTAGTGGCTAATATATTTATAGCCATTGGTAACGAGCACACAATCAAGAATATAT
>JANIHZ010000006.1:7202193-7218666 GCA_027478365.1 Erythroxylum rufum | reverse complement strand
AGAATTAATTACATACACATTCTCATTTAAGAAATATTTGTAAATGAACTATGTACTCACCCATTTTTCTTTGCATTCGGCAGTTGTCCATTGATCTTTACTTTCATCATAATGAGTGTGATACCATCTCTTCATCCAGTTACACTCTTCTCCATCTCTGTCATTCTGTTATATAGAAATATATTACTAGTAACATTTGTTATAAATTTTGAAATGTCAATCAAAGTAAAATATAGTTAAAAAGATAATAACTCACAATCTCATGTTGTATCGCTACAAAGGCCTTGGAACCGGAGTTTGGTCGACATTTGACCTGACTCCTAGCCAATTTGGCTTTTTGACTTTTGTCCTAATCGTACACGTAACAAAATCTATTATAACATCTATAAATCACAATTCTTAAATACTAAAATATTATCAGTTGTCAAAGAAGTTGTGAAATTAAGTTTTTTTATCAAATAAACTAACCTTTGTAGCTGATTGCTCTCAATACTCACATAAATCCATTCACTCCGTCATTGTGACATTATGCGACTTAACATCCTTTTCGTGCTTGGTAAAATGCTTTTTAAAATTATATCTTTGATCTTTAGACCTTAAAGCAAGAAACTTCTTCACAACAGCATGTACTTCGTTGTCAGTCCTCATTCCTTTAACTTTCAACTTTTGCTGCAAAAAATTATAAATTATTGGTCAAGGCTTTAGGCATATCGAAAACACGTACAAATTAGATAGTTTTATAATACTTACGTTTAACTTATCAAATGCAATATCCAACTCCTTGTTAGTAATTTTTTTTTTCCATTTTGTTCTTATAAGTAAGGAAGTTCGGGATACCACACCAATCTCACTCGATAATTTGGCAGACTGTACGAAGTTGGTTGGTCGTCCTTCAACAGGGGAGATCTCTATCTCCAATCTCTTACCTATTGCCTTATTAATCTTTGCCAATCCGTGTCCTTTTGTGACACCCTTTGTTTTTTTTGGATCAGTCGTGGATCCTAAAATAGCAAAGGAATAATTTATAATTAGCATATAACATACTCTTAATTAGTTAGATAAATAAAATAATTAAACTTAATAAATTTCACCAATGTGATGTGAAAGATAATTTATAATTAGCATATAACATACTCTTAATTAGTTAGATAAATAAAATAATTAAACTTAATAAATTTCAACAATGTGATGTGAAAGATCATACTTGCAGTGCTTGCAGAAGAAGAACCCACAGTGGGAAGAATAGTGTGATTTACTAGTGTCTGATAATTAGAAGTTGGAGGCATCTCTTGAGAAGTTGACGGAGAACTAATATTGCGTCGCATATTCAAAATTTGTTCATACTTATCTCTAGGATGAGTACTAGGCATAGATGTGACTTCTTTTGGTGTTGGAGTAGGCTTACAAGGTGTATGTGTGTGATCTTGTGGCTGTGTGCGAGCAGATGGCTCATTAGCTACACTTCCAAGAAGCTGACGGTACTGCGACTGCAGTTGTGTCGGTACTAAGCTGCTTAGTGCAGCCTTATTCTTCTTCTTGGGTAGACCAGGTCCCATGTGAATCACCTGCATTCACATCGACATTAGATTTCAAAGTAATATTCATCAACCATATTTAAAGAAAACAACAAAAACTAACATGCTCTTAATAAATGATTCAAAATTCTTGTTTCTCCTCCCCAATCAATCAGTTCAAATCCAACAAAGTATAATAGTTATAGTAGTTGATGGTTCGGATGGAAATTGGATTTGATTAAATTATGGCTAAGTTCATAATACTGTTCAGAAAAGGTTTTGCCAGGAAAACTTGATGGATGACAAAGAAAGATCAAGAATCTAGAAAAATTGCAAGATTTTGCTCCTATATTCTTGTAAATGTGTGCATCCATACATGCGAATTTGCTTTTTAAGGAAGAAATGTGAATAAACTAACTTTCTGTAACTTTTCCATTTGATAACAAAAGAGAAGAGAATGGGCAGATTTAAATTTGCATATGTAAATTTCATAAATGTATTTTGATATGAAAATGTGTATTGCATTTTCAAGTATTTTGAAAACAAATTGCATTTTCAAGTATGTGACTAAATTTGCAGATGTAAATTTCAAGTATTTTGATAACAAATTGTTCATAAATGAACCCAAGAATTCATATACCAAAACCCTGAAGAGGAGAGGACTACAGTTCAAAACTACATTACAGTTATATACTTTTGTTATAATGTCCTAAAAGTTTTCAATTTTCCAAAACAATTTATGGTATGGATGAAAGAGTGTATAATATTAACCTCTTATAGTGTTTTAAAGAATGAGGAGGCATTTGAAATGTACAAACTAATTTATCTGTCTATGTAAAAGATTATTATTAGATTATATTATGTTGATGGAAACGAAAGATGGAAATCATCTTCGACTATTAAACTAGAAGATATGATGGTAGCTTAAAGACAGTTGCTTACTATATTGCTGTCACCCCAACAACACCTATATTCATGGGTAGAATAATAAGAAGGTTTTTATTAATTATAGCTGAAGATCATATTCACAAATGCACTGGAGACAGGGATGTATAAGCAAATAATGCAGCTACAACAATGTACGGGTTACCTCTGAAAATAGAGTATGCCAATAAAATAATATGTCACCAATTAACGAGGCAATATGCAAATTCAATTATCCCCTCCTTTCACATGAAAACTTGCTCTTTTAATAACATCTAGTAACTCACCAAATAATATTTCTATAAGCTCACTTAATTGCTCATCAAGCCAAGAAAGCTGCTGGGTGATTTTCTAACTCTAACCAAAATGAAAGAATCCCTATCATAATGCCCTGTGAATTTCATCAAGTTCTCATATATGGTTATTGTAGATGATATTTTTGTTAAAGAATACAAACCTCATGAATTTTTAATTATACAAGAGAAAGCTATTGACAAAATTTAATTAGGACTTTGAATGTTGAAATAAAACTAAGTGAAAGAGAGCACATATAACTAAGTAGATAAGAACAACCATCACAAAAGTTTCCAAAAAGAACAACCATGTAAACCCAGCGGTATGATTGATCTATGCCAAATTGCATTAAATGTTCAAAAACATTCTTCTGAGACCTCATATAACAATTCATGTAACGTGCACAAAGGCATGAAATGTCACACTCTTTGCCCTTTTTTCCAGCCACAAAATTCATAAACATTCTCACTCCATCAATGTATTCACGAGAAACCCTTACATTGTTCATCAAACTCTTATCCATCGAATAAGAAATGCCTATTAATTCAATATAAGAATGAGAACATTATGTTATGTTAGTAAGTGAAAAGGGTTAAGACAAGTTTCTTAGGAGCATAAAGGTAAACCCAAAAGAGAGGGTGTTAGCTATTTTACTAAGGAGTAACTAAGCATTTGATGTTGTACCCACTAAAGAAAAGGAATTGTAAAAATTGAACAATTATAAGGAAAAAGGAGAAGGGGATTGAAGTTCAAAGGTTAAACTAAGTGAATAGTACAACAGCAATGCCTCCACCTATCATTAAATCCTATGTGCCACTTACTTAATACCCTTAGAGGTTAAAAAAGAAGGATGAGGATAACTTCAACAAATTTGTAGATAGTTCAAGAAGTTACACATCAACTTCCCATTTGTAAAAGCAATAGGTAAATATTATCCTATGCAAAGTTTAAACAAAATCATCTAAAAATAAAAATAAACTTGAGAAGTATAGTACTATACCTTTAACTGAGGAGTGTAGTGTAATATTGCAAAATAATTGTTAAAGTAGTAGAAAACCTAACTGTTAAAGTAGCAAAACTAATTTTTCCTATGAGCTTTTTGATAATAGACATAAAGAATGACACTATGGTTCCTATCATGTTGACGAGGCCATTTATGGCTACTAAAGGGGTACTAATTGATGTGCCAAAAGTAGCTTGACATTTATGATTGGAAATGGGGGACTAATTGATGTCTCCAAAATATTAGGTTAAGTTCTAAGAAATCTAACTACCTAGATAAAGAAAGGCCTAAACCATTGTTTAACAACTTAGAAAAATTAAAAGAAGGCAGATTTTGATAAATACATAATCGAAGCTAAGACATCCGTAGAAATATTAGCTTTGCTTTACACATACTAATATGTATAATTTGTATTATTATTTGAAAAACTATATGGAGAACTAGGGAGAGAGTAATACAAAAATTCATAAAACAAATTAAGAAAAATATAGCATTTCATTTCTCTATTTATGTATGAATGCAGGATCCTTACTTTAGCGGAATTGCATAAAGAAAAATATGGCATTTCATAGAGCAAATTCAATAGCTATAGTATGAATGCAAACAAACCAATTAACAATCCAGCAACTTGATATTTATAAGTTAGCATACCTACTTCTTATTTTCCAATGGCTCCTCCAACTGTCTCCTCCTCACACTTAGAAACTGATATAAATGTCATTAAAATTATCATTTGAACGAAGAGATCTTAGGTTTAAGGGTAAGTTTAACATCACTTCAAGACAATTATAAGCTACTATAAGTGAAGAAGAGCGACAATTAGGACTAGTAACCATCAAGTTCATAAACTAAACAATTGATATGGTGTATTATTGTATTTCAACCTATGACAAATGATTTGGTGTATTTTGTAACCAAATCATATATTTGATACTTAAACTAAATGAACATTATTACTTTACTTAAAGGTTACATATATATGATAAATTCACGAGAAGTATTTATGTATGATAGATAATATATGTAAGGATAAATGATGTTTTTGGATCCAGTGGTGTATCGGCTATCTAACTAATGTATGTTTTACCAAATTGTGAGTTTTAACATATTACATTTAACTATACTTGTCTTTTAGTAGCAAAACAATGTTAAATAAAATTTAGCACAAAATTATATATCTCCATTCAATAATAAAAAGTAAAAAGTAGCAAAACATATTACTATCTCTCTTTAATGTTCTTAATGAAACATTTAACCCACAAAAGTAAACCACTTTATTAACATTATTATGATTAAAGTTCTTAGATGTTTATAATTCCATAGGTGAAATTATATCAAGAGTTCCATATCATTATCTTCAATCAACAACATAATTATTTCAAACATAACAAAAATGGACCTTTCTAAGAACATACACAAAGCTTTATCATTTTAAAGTTGTAAACTATACTCTCTTTTTTTCCATACCATTTTCAAGATGACTTCTAAACTATATATTTTATGTAGGTCAATTATAGAATATATTCCATAGAGGAAACACTTAGACGGTGGTGAGGTATAACAAGACAAGGGAGACACCGGTCATTAAAGTTAATAAACCAAAATCACCTATAATTAAACGAACAAAGTCATATTATTGGAATTATTTCTTTTTTAATTTGTTTCATGTTTGACATTTGATATTATGTAATTTGGAGTGTAATGTATTGAAGAATCTATAAGATGATATGTGTAATAGTAGTCGTGTTGCTAAAAGATAAGGAATTATACATAACTGAATGTGTTGGACCCCAAACTTTTCTTAGAAGACTAGAACTATTAAAAGAGAAATTTTGGTGATTACTCATAAGTAAAGAACAAATGATGAAAATTCTTGAATTAAAAATGATAGACAAGATTAAAGTAGTAAATGAGAAGTGTGGATAGATTCATGTTTTGCTTTAGTTCTTTTGGTAGATGAGAGGTTACAAAATAGGAAAAATTAAGGTGAAAGTTAAAAGTAAAATGAAAGCAAAAACGAAGTTGAATATGTGTAGTAAGTTGATGAAAGATATGCATATATATGTACATTCTTTTATTGGTGTTCATGATTAATCATGGATTATAATTCTTTTATGGATGATATTGAGTTGAGAATGAGGAGTAAATGAAGTGGAAAAGGTGATCTTGGTATGAGTTGTGTTAAGGAAAGATTTGGAAACAAAATTGGTAGTTGATCTGGAAAATGTTCAATGAGTATGCTTCAGTCTTTTAGCCATAACGTTTTCTCTAGTTATCCAAACAAGATGACTCTTAATTTGGATTAAACTAGTAACATATGGGTACATTTCTTATGAAGAAATAGAATTCAAATTCTATCTTTAAGAATCTCAAAATTTGTCATGAAGTTGAGAACTAAGTGCAGTACATTGGTGGAGGAATGTAAAGTTCGTGTTCTAACTTTAGGGGAAGTTTTGGATTAAGTTAAATAGATTTTGACAAAGTTGTCTTCTAGAAAGTTGTAGATCTTTCTTTTATCTTTCCAACGATATATAATATAATAAATTTTAACATTGGAGTTGAAACTTATGGTCCTTGTAAGGGGAGATGCTTAGATGCATAGATGCATCGTCTGTAAAGATGTATTGTATGTGATGACGTCACATACTCTGTGATGACATCATATCATCTATAGAGATGTATCATCTGTGATGACGTCATATAGTCTATAATGATGTCATATCGTCTGTAAAGGTGTCTCGTCTGTGATGACATCATATCATCTCTGATGATGTCATATCATCTATAAAGACGTATCATCTGTGATGATGTCACATCGTCTGTGATGACATCATATCATCTATAATGATGTCATATCGTCTTAAGAGTTGCATCGTCTTAAGTTGACTTTGCTTCATCATAAGTTAACTCTGATTCATTTGCCTTTTGATTCGCCTGCCTTTTTGCATCGTCTGCCTTCTACTTCATCTACTTTCTGATTCGTTTGCCTTTTGCTTTGTCTGCCTCTTTGCTTCGTTTGCTTCTTGCTATCGTCTGCTCTTTGCTTCGTTTTCCTTCTGCTTCATCTACTTTCTGATTTGTCTGCCTTTTGCTTCGTCTACTTCTTGCTATCGTTTGCTCTTTTAGAGTTCCCCCAATACAGAGTTTTTCATCAAATATTCACCAAAGTTAAATCTTGCATTTCTCTATTTGTCATCACTTCCACTTTGATATTTCTTTCTTCTATCCCAGGAAAAACCGAACCTCCCTGTCAACTTTCAAGTTGATGTACATGGGTGCATGAGGGATTAGGGTTACATAATTTGAAGCTCCAAACAAGTAAGCTTGTTATGATTATGTATTTTTTTGCATGAAATGAAGCATGCATCTTTAGTTCACTACTAAATGGTTAAGAACAGTAATATTCTTATTTTCTAGAATATGAGTGAAGAGATTTAACGTGCCGTACATGGTGATTTTCTTTGGATTTGATGACTGAAATGTTATGGATAGTGTTAAACTAGCTTTTGGAGTTGAATGAAAATGTGTAATGATGTGAAAGAACGATTAAAGGGATAGTTAAAGGAATAAATGAAGAAAATACAAAATTTAGAAATGCAGAAAAATTGAAAGTGAAGAAGTGTAGAAAATTTGATGAAATGCATGAGTGTTCTGGTTTTTGGATGATCATGAAAAATGATAGATTTTTGATTTGGTTGTGATTTAAAGAATTGATGAGTGATTAAGTTATGAAATGAGAATGAGCATAAGATATGAAGTTTATTACAGTACCCAGGATTGTCATTGAGCATGCATTGTATATAGTCCATTTATACATTTGTGCATAAATAAATTCTTATAAGTGTGCAATTATTAATGAGTGTGCAATGTGTGTCTTGCATAAATGGGTTGTGCAGTTAAGTGTCCACATTCAGGCATTTCCAGAATTTGGAAGCAAATGCTAATCTGTAGCGTACTGTGAGTAGACCGAGATGGTCTCACTTCATTGTTTGCTTTATTGGAATTTTGTATTAATTGACTACTGGATGATGTTATGAATGTGAATAATTGTATTAATTTCTAGACAGAAGGTCCGATGATTGTGATGATTGATTTGGTAAGTGCTACTTGTATGTGAATGAGATGAACTAAGTGTACATAACTTGATGATAAATGCGTTTTAAATGAGCATTTGCATGTAAGTGAAAATGTGATTCTCAACTTAATGTTGAATGCCGGACTACAGTCCGATGATATGTGAAGGTGAGTGAATGTGGATCATGCAAATGTGACTGATGCATTTCATTTCATGAATGCATGAAATATAATGGCTGTTGTGACTAGAGTAGCCACCAATCAGAACTTAAAGCTCAACGAGTGAAAATGAGTTTCGAGTTCAAAAGTGAATCAGAGCCTCAGGCTCAATGTTTAATGAGCCCTATATCCCCCAAGTGGATAAGGGACAGTTATCAATGAGCCCTATATGGGACAGTTCAAGCACTCAGCCACAACAAAGTAACAAATGGAAAGTGAGTCTCATGTGCACTGCATATGCATAATATGAATGATTAAGTGTATTGAATGTGAAATATGAATTATATGTTATGTGAATGGGTGAGCCATCGATGATGGTCACTCATTGAGTTCGCAAAACTCATCCAAAATTTGCAAATATTTTTCAGGATCAGAAGAATACCCCGTTAGGCCAACGGGAGTATACCTACAGCATACAAGTGAAGAATAGAGGTCGGGATCAGTTCATGTCTGCATTGCATTTCTTTATTTTTGTATTGAATTGTATTTTTCAGCAACTCTTTGTATAAATATGTATTCTGAAATGATTCAAGTGTTTTGTAATTGTGAAAAGGGCCAAATGGTTAATTGAAAATGTTTATGAATGAATGTGGGCTCAATTTGAGTATCGATTTCCACATATTACGGTTATGGTTTCAAAAAAAAGTATATCAATTTCTAACTGATTGAGTGCTTTAGCATGCCACCCTCGCGGGGCATGGACTCGGATATCACCCATGATGTCGGGTTTGGGTCATTGCGGGAGTGGAGTGCTACATCACCACCCTATGAGTAACCCTTAAAAGGCACCGATGGATGGAGTCAAAGCATAGGATCAGTATCTGAGATATCCTTGAGCACCTCAAGTTAAAGGATACTTGCACCATTGCTATGATAACACTATCATTGACATTGGAATATTCCATATGATTATCTCATAGTAGGTTAATCTAATGTACTTACTACCCTTAGTAAGCATCCACATGTTAACTCTAAACAACTTATGTCTACAACTTATGAGATCTACTGCTTGATCCAATCAAGGAGTATAACACGTGCTAGTCTATCCAGATTAATGATATCCCATCTCATTAATCCTATGACTAAGGACTATTTAGATACTAAAATAATTATACATGATAGAATCTCATTATCATCATCTCATCATGATTTCCTCCATGCTATGTTTTGTATCAAGGACTTCATTAAATCAATTTAAAATCAACATCAAATCCATAAATGTATGAACTTTGAAATAATGAAAAATGCCTTTATTAATCATAAAATGATTTGTACAATAAGTGTTAAAAGTGATTGCCTTTAGAGCACTTCTCTAACAAACTCCCACTTGTACTAAAGCCAATCACCTTGATATCAAATGCCTTAGGGATGTACATGTGACATAAAACTCTTTTGGTAAATAGGCTTAGTCAACGGATCAACTATATTCTGATCGGTGGGAACTCTTTCTATCTTGACATCATTTCTACCAATGATTTCTCTAATCAAATGGTAGTGCCTGAGTACATGTTTGGACTTCTGATGAGACCTCGGTTCCTTCGTCTGTGCTATAGTCCCGTTGTTGTCACAATATAATTGCACTAGGTCAGCGATGCTTAAAACCACATCAAGTTAGATGATGAACTTCTTAATCCAAACCACTTCCTTTAATACTTCTAAAGCTGCAATGTACTCCACCTCTGTCGTCGAATCTACAATAGTCTCTTGTTTGGAAATTTTCTAACTGAATGCACCACCATTTATTGTGAATATATATCCAGATTGGGATATGGAGTCATGCCTTTTGGATTGGAAACTGGCATCAGTATACCCGCTTACCACAAGATCACCTTCTCCATATACCAAAAATACATCCTTAGTTCTTCTTAAGTACTTAAGGATATTCTTGACAGCTGCCCAATGACCCTCACCAGGGTCCGACTGGTATCTGCTTGTAGCACTTAGAGCATACGATATATCGAGTCTAGTACATAACATAACGTACATGATTGATCCTCTAGCCAGAGTATAAGGAATTATACTCATACGAGTCCTCTCATCTTATGTCTTTAGATATATTGATTTAGAGAGTGCAATCCCTTGTACCATAGGAAGATAACCTCCCTTGGACTGCTCCATACAAAACCTCTTTAACATCTTGTCTATATATGTAGACTGAGAAAGACTAAGCAACCTCTTAGATCTATCTCTATAGATCTTTATCCCTAAAATATAGGTTGATTCTCCAAGATCTTTCATAGAGAAGTTCTTAGCTAAGAAATTTTGACTGATTGCAAAGTAGAGACATCGTTTCCTATTAGCAATATGTCATCTACATACAGTACAAGGAACACGATTGCACTCCTATTAACCTTCTTATACACACATGGCTTATCCAGATTTTGTGAGAAACCAAACTTTTTGATTGTCTCATCAAATCGGATATTCCAACTTTCGAATGGTTGGTTCAATCCATAAATGGATTTTTAAAGCTTGGATACCTTTTCTCCATTCATGGATATGAAACCATCAGGTTGTGTCATATACACATCCTCGATTAGGTTTCCATTAAGGAAAGTCATCTTCACATCCATTTTTCGTATCTCATAATCATAATGAACGACAGTGTCTATGAGTATCCTAATGGATTTAAGCATAGCTACTGGGCTAAATGTTTCGTCATAGTCAACACGTGGCCTTTAATGATAACCTTAAGCTACAAGCCTAGCTTTATGGGTAACTACATTACCCTCCATGTCAGTTTTCTTCTTGAAAACCCATTTGTACCCTATGGGTTTTATCCCTTTGGGTGGGTCAACCAAAGTCCATGCTTGGTTTTCATACATGGAATCCATTTCAAATTTCATAGCTTGAAGACATTTGTCATATTGTGAACTCTTCAGAACCTCTTTATAGGTAGTAGGCTCATCATCATCTATGAGCAATATGTTGTTATGTTCATTTATGAGAAACCCGTATCTCTCGTGAACATGACATATCCTACATGACCTACGAACTTCTTGTGTATTAGAAGAATGAACTATTGTTTAATCTTCATGAACACTAGACTCGGGTCCAGGCAGCTGATTTGTGTCTGTTTGAGCATCTTGAACTTCCACAAGTTCAATTTTCTCCCAATGTCATCTCTTAGAAGAAACTATTTCTCTAAAAGGACAACACGTTTTGAAACAAACACCTTTTGTTCTGAAACATGGTAGAACTGATATCCTATAGTTTCCTTAGGATATCCTACAAACAAACACTTGTCAGATTTAGCTTCAAGCTTATCTGAATGAATCCACTTCACATAAGCAGGACAATCCCAAACTTTCATATAAGAAATATAGGATTTCTTGTTAGTCCATATCTCATATAGAGTAACATCAACTGACTTGGATGGGACTATTTAATACATAAACAAAAGTTTAAAGTGCATACCCCCAAAAGGATTTTGGTAAATTCACTAAACCCATTATAGACCTCACTATGTCTAATAAGGTTTGGTTTCTCCTCTCAGCCACACCATTGTGTTGTGGCATGTAAGGTGGAGTCCACTGGGACAATATTCCATTATCCCTAAGATAATCTAAGAACTCTTAGCTTAAGTATTCACCACCTCGATCCAATCGAAGTGATTTAATACTTCTCCCAAGTTGTTTCTCAACTTCATTTCTGAATTCTTTAAACCTTTCAAAGGCTTCAAACTTATATCTCATAAGATACATATACCCATATCAAGAATGATCATCGATAAAGGTAATGAAGTATACAAAACCACCTTTGGCATGTATGGACATCGAACCACATACATCAGTATGTATTACGTCTAAAAGTCCACTAGCTCATTCACCCTTTCCCTTAATGGGTAACTTAGTGTAGTGCCCCCTTACCACAGGGTACACACTGAGATGCTCGGAGTTTCATTCCGGTACATATTCTATGATAAGGGCAAGTTACGTTCGATCACTACATTCACTTCATATGGCATCATATCATTATTCACTTGTAAAGCATTATAAGAAAATCACAATATTTTTTGAAACCAACTTTTTCCTCATTTCATTTCAACAAAATCGATGGCTGCATTGTGTCTTTCACATTTTTCTTAGGTACATCATCAAAACCTAGTATAGGAGTACTACCTGAAAGAGGAAAATATATCAAATCTATCTAAACTGTCCAAAAGAAAACCCAACTGACTGACCTTTGAGCCATAACTTTTACTGCTAATCACAATATACCCAACTAGTAGAGCCTCTTCAGTAGCTAGAGTCGTCTTTCAGTCCTGAAAAGACAACGTTGCAATTTTGGTGAGTTTTGTGAACTCAATGAGGTAACCATCATCGATGGTTCACTTAATCCATGCAACACAACAATTCACATATCAATTAATTTACTACTTTGCATATCACAAAAGTATCACACTTTCACTGAAACGTAAGCCATTCTGCATTTCAATCAATCAACCATACTTAACAAGATGCATATGAAATGTTCATGAGACACTTTTCAATTATTACGTTCTTGTGACCGAGTGCCTGAACTGTCCCATATAGGGCTCATTAAATATTGAGCTTAAGGCTCTGAATCACTTGGGAGCTCAAGGTTCAGTATCACTCATTGAGCTTTAAGCTCTAATTGGTGGCAACTCTGGTCATAACTGCCCTTATCTAATTATGCATTCATGAATGGAATGCATGTACCACAATCATCACATAATAAAGCACATAGGTCTTCCCATTCACATTCAAGCAGCACTTCAATGATTCAATCCACATTACATAATCATTGGACCTACTGTTCGGAATCCACAATCAAATCATATTCGTTCAGTATTCAAAACATATTTGTAAGCAAACAAATAATTAAGTGAGACCATCTAGGTTACTCACAAGTTTCTCCCGAAGCTAATGCCTGGAAGATCCAGCAACGTTTGGAGGTTGACGTTCCAATTGCTTCTCTATAACAAATAATACACACAATATCACAATTTGCACACTCATAAGTATTCTATAATGCACATGTATGAAATGAATTATGTACAATGCGTGTTCATGATAATCCTGGAAAATTTCCATTCTAAAATCGATCTCATATCAAACTCATCTAAGTATAATTTATACTTAGGTTTATACCTCACTAGAACCATTGAAATCACAATTCATTATTCATTGGCTTACTTTCATATTTTCCAAAACACCCCTTTCGGGTCTACTGTTCACCTTCAATCAGAAGGTGAAAATGAGATAATTAGTTCAAACTTTCTTCTAGGCAAGTGTTCCTACTTCTCTTATATTTCCATTGATACCAAAATCACTCAATTTAGTTCAGTGAGTCAAAAGATATACGTCAAACATTTTTAGGTTGTTCATATTCAAAGATAGCGTACTATACCCAACTTCCATTCA
Source organism: Erythroxylum rufum (assembly GCA_027478365.1). NCBI lineage: Eukaryota > Viridiplantae > Streptophyta > Magnoliopsida > Malpighiales > Erythroxylaceae > Erythroxylum > Erythroxylum rufum. Next base: position 7,205,251 of record JANIHZ010000006.1, on the reverse strand, counting down.
GAGATTAAACATCTTAGAGGCTGAATTATATTCCAATTTCTTCATACAATTTGTATCCCTATGTCTCTAGTTTACCTAAAAAAAATCATCTCATTTGGACCTCTACTAATCCAGAAAACATCAAAATACTAAAATATGTTCAGTAGGATAACACCAGTTCATAACACTCATTGAACCCGTCCCACGTTTTTCACTCCATCTTTCTCCATTCATTTTAGATAGCTATGATTTTTGGTATATATGTAGAGAAATGTCTTACGAATTCAATGGTTCAAGAATCAAGTCATTTGAAGGTCTATAGAAGAAGTTATGGTCAAAAGAATCCAACATGTTCGTATCTTTACTCACATTGTATATGCCTTGGCGCAATCACCATAACTCTCACTATAGGTGTCGGATTGACTTCTTTTTTAGATCATTAGAAATAGGACTTCGAGATCTAAAACTTTCATGAATACTTAAAAGGCTAATTCTATCGTCTGACTTCTGTATCGTCTCACTTTTTCTTCAGCTTACTTTCACTTCGTCTTACTTTTTTGTCTTACAATTTCGTCTTACTTTTTTGTCTTACAACTCTCTCTGACTCAGCAAATATCTCAAACTCTTATGATCTATGTATATCTGGAAAGTCTCCCTATATAAATAATATCTCCAAATATTTAGAGCAAAGACAACTGCAGCTAGCTCTAAATCATGTACTGGATAGCTGATCTCGTGAGACCTTAATTGTCTCGATGCATAGGCGATCACCTTGCCATTATGCATCAGTACACACCCCAATCCTTGATGTGACGCATCACTATATACTACATAACCTCCAGTCCTTGATGGAATAGTCAACACTGGTGCAGTAGTCAACCGATGTTTCAGCTCCTCAAAGCTCTTTTGACATTCCTCATTCCATCTGAACACTGCATTCTTTCTCAGAAGTTTTATCAGAGGGGCTGAGATCAAAGAAAACCACTCGACAAACCTCCGGTAATACCCGGCCAATCCTAGGAAGCTTCAGATCTCTGACACATTTCTCGAAGCTTCCTAATTCATCACTGCCTCTATCTTCTTCGGATCTACCTGTATGCCATCTTTAGTCACTATATGCCCCAGAAATATAACCTGATCCAACCAGAATTCACACTTACTGAATTTGGCATACAGTTGCTTCTCCCTCATAATCTGTATGATGACTTTCAAATGCTCAACATACTCCTTTCTGCTCTTCGAATACACTAAGATATCATCAATAAACACAATCATAAAGTGATTCAGGTAGGGCTGAAACACCTTATTCGTCAAGGCAATAAAAGCTGTCGGGGCATTAGGCCAAACGACATCACTAAACACTCAAAATGCCCATACCTGCTCCTGAATGCACTCTTAGGTATATCAGCCTCCGCTATCTTCAACTGATAATACCCTGACCTCAAGTCTAGTTTACTAAATACCCGAGCTCCCTGCAACTGATCAAGCAAGTCATCAATTCTAGGCAACGGATACTTGTTCTTCACTGTCACCTGATTTTGTTGCCTATAATCGATGCATAACCTCAAAGTCCCATCCTTCTTCTTCATAAATAGCATTGGAGCTCCCCAAGGAGAAACACTAGGTCTAATGAAACCCTTTTCTAACAACTCTTACAGCTGAGCATTCAACTCCTTCAATTCCATAGGTGTCATCCTATATGGAAGAATGGATATATGAGTAGCACCTGGAACGAGATCAATTGTGAACTCCGTCTCCCGATCTGGTGGTAAACCAGGTAACTCTTCGGGAAACACATCATGGAATTCCCTAACCACTGGAATGTCCTGTACACTCTGCTCAACCCTAGTGTCAACGATATGGGCCAGATAAGCCTCACATCCTCCTTGCATCAACCTCAAGGCACTCATGAAGGATATCATCCTAGCTGGCACTGCATGACTAACTCCTCTGAATACTGCCCTTAGCTGGCCAGTAGATTCCAGTACTACTCCTTAGTGTAGTAGTTCATGATGGCTCTATGGGCAGTGAGCCAATCCATGCCTAAGATCACATCTATCTCCCTTAACTGCAATACTATCAGGTCTACCTCCAACTCTGCTTGATCAATCCTAATTAAACACCCCTTGCAAGTCTCGCCTATAACAGTAGTAGTACCTAGAGTTGTACTAACCTCTAACCCATAATATAGCAACTCCCTATCACAATGCAGTCTACATGCCAAATGCGGTGCGATAAAGGAGTGTGTAGATCCTGGATCTAGCAGTGCAAATCCTTCAAAGTCAAAAATAAAAAGCGCAGCTGCTACCACATCTGGTGAGTCTTGGGCCTCCTTCCTGGTCATAGCATAGACCCTGGCCTAGGACTGTGGTTGGCAGGCCCGCCCCTCAGCCCTCATGACAGAACCCTCAGCTCTCCCTCTGCCTCTACCTCGACCTCTCTGTCCAGATCTACCACCTCTTCTCTGTTGAACTGTAATATTACTCCCAGATTGCCCACTGACAGCAGACTGAGTTCCCAAAGTTGCTGGGCAATCTCTGATCTGGTGGTCTATGGAGCCGCATTTAAGGCGAGCTCTAGTCAGTCTCCAGCACTCACCACCATGCCTCTTCTCACAGTGTTCACAACATGGAAACTGATTCTGTCCTATACCCCTTCTACTGCCAGTCTGTGAAAATCTACCCCTCTACCTAGATCCTGACTGCCTGGATCCACCTGATGACCTGAATGCTCTGTTCTAGTGCTTATTGAAGCTCCTGCCAGAACTGCCCTGACTCTTACTAGGCCTCTTCCCTCTGGACCCTTGCCCAGTCTCAGCTTGTTTCTCCATCATTAGTTGTTTAATTCTAATTGAAGCATCTCTCAACTCAATGAAAGTACCCATATCTGACCGCGCCAACCTTGTTCTGATCTCCATATTGAGTCCATTCTCGAACTTCCTACATTTGTCTTCTTCGGTAGGGATCAAAGCAGTAGCATAACCCATCAATTCATTGAATCTGACCTCATACTTAGCCACTGACATCCTACCTTGCTTCAATTCCAAGAACTCCTGCATCTTCATGTCCAGATAGATCTT
>JANIHZ010000006.1:7004041-7016738 GCA_027478365.1 Erythroxylum rufum | reverse complement strand
AAATCAAATTAAATTAAATTAATTAAATAATTAATAATAATATTTTTATATAATTAATAATTAATATTTTCATATAAGGGGTACAATAGTCATTTATTATACATTACATTACATTTCATCCATCTTTCAAGCAACATTTCACTACATTCTATTATGAGTCATTCCATCATTCTTAAACAACTTTTCAATATATTACATTTCATTCCATTATAAACCGTTCCGTACCGTTCCATCACATTTCATTTCATTAATTAACATCTAACTAAAGAGGCCCTAAGTTATATTCAATAAGTTATCCCTATAAAACAATGCAATTTCTCGTGATGGACAATATGTGACAATCTATATTCAATAAGTTATCCCTATAAAACAATGCAATTTCTCGTGATGGACAACATGTGACAATCTGCATGGACTAAGCTACCACGTGAACGAGCGCAATGTTTTGACTTTTATAAATTTTTAAGTCACGAAATCATATTGTCCATTTCTTACCTTTTTTCCAATATGTTTGCAGACTTGCCAAATTTTCTAGTACTGTTTCAAATCAATTTTTATGGGTCACATTCTTATTGTTCCAGATTGATTTTGAACGCTTATGTGAAAATGCACAAGGAATATTCATTCACTAAAGGGAGTCACTAACGTCATTTGCAGTGCTCCGACAATTCTCTAACATGTACTCCTCTATTCAATTTATATGATTTTGCAATTTCATGTTATGATTTTACATCTATCTGTGTATGAATGATTTTATGACACAACACTAGCTCGTCGAGTGAAGCTTTATAGCGTAGATATGGTAATGAGTATTTGTGCTCCTATTTACGTCCAATTCAATTTGGAAACTTCATGTCTATGCACTTCAAGGCTGATTTTGTAACATATGATTATGTTATATGGATATATGAGGTACAATTGTTGGAATTACTAATGGCTTAGATAAGGCTTATGACAAGATACTTAAGAAAATCATATGGAACTATTTAGAAGTTATGTCTATGCACTTCAAGGCTGATTTTGTAACATATGATTATGTTATATGGATTTATGAGGTACAAATATTGTTGGAATTACTAATTACTTAGATAAGGCTTAGGACAAGATACTTAAGAAAATCATTTGGAGTTGTTTAGAAGTTAAGGGAGCTTTTATGACCTATATTCGAGTTATTAGGAATATATATAAAGGTGTAAAGACTAGGATAAGGATGATAGGAGGAGATATAAAACATTTTTCTATGGATATTGGGCTACATTAAAGCTCCTCATTGAGTCCCTTCTTATTTGCAGTAGTAATGGATGTGCTCGCTAAGCATATCCAAGGGGAAGTACCTTGGTGTATGTTGTTTACTTATGACATTATTTTAGTGGATGAGACAAACGAGGGTATCAATATCAAACTAGAACTTTGGAGGGGTATGTTAAAGTTGAAGGGTAAATTGAACATAACTAAGACTGAATACTTAGAGTATAACTTTTCAGGCCATAGAGTGACTTTTGATGTGGAAGTAAAGATTGATTCAAAAGTTATACCACAAAAGAGTGTTTTAAGTATCTAAGATCTATCATCCAGAACAATGGAGAGATCGATGAGGACATTGTTCAATGTATCAGATTAGGATGACTTAAATGAAGAAATGCATAAGGAGTTTTATGTGATAAGAAAATACCACTCAAGCTTAAAGATGAATTCTATCATGAAGTGATTAGGCAGGTCATGTTATATAAGACATAATATTGATTCATCAAACATGTGCATAGTCATAAGTTAATAGTGCGAAGATAAAGATGTTTCATTAGATATGTAACCTTACTAGAAAAGATAAGGTCAGAAAGGTAATAGTAAGAGATAAACTAAAGATAACTAATATAATGAAAAATTAAGGGAGGCAAAGTTTAGGTGGTTCAGACATATGAGGAGACATCTTGATATTTCAATGAGAAGATGCGAGACAAATGTACTTAGGGATTGTAAGAGGAAAAAAGGAAGGCCTAAGAAGAACTGGGGGAAGGTGATAAAAAATGATATGACCCTATTGAAACTTATCAAGGACGTGGCTCTCAATAGAAAACTTTGGCTTACTATGATACAGGTAAAGGATCTCATATAGAGAGGTCCTTGTCTTTTTAATAGGTATTTTAAACATTTTCTTTTGATTCTTATGTCTTATATTTACCCTAATCTTTTAATGTGTAGTTCTTCCCTCTTAGGTATTTAGTTTATGTTGGACCCCAAACTTTTCTTAAAAGATTAGAACTATTGAAAGAGAAATTTTGGTGATTAGTCACGAGTTAAGAACAAATGAAAGAAAGTTCTTGAACTAAGAAATAATAGACACGAGTAAAGTAGAGAATGATAAAAGTGGATAGATTCATGATTTGCTATGGTGATTTTGGTGGATAAGAGACTTTTGAAATAGAAAGAATTAAGGTGAAAGTTATAAGTGAAATGAAAGCAAAAATGAAGTTGAATTTATATAGTAAATTGATGAAGAATATGTACATATATGTATGTTCTGTTTTGGTGTTTATGATTAGTCATGGATTATAATTTTCTTTATGGAGAATATTGATTTGAAATTAAGTGGATCTTGGTATGAGTTGTGTTAAGAAAATATTTTTAAATAAAGAGTTGATCTGAAAAATGTTCACTGAGTGTGCTTCGGTTTATTAGCCACAACGTTTTCTCTAGTGATCCACAACATTTTCTCTAGTGATCCAAACGAGATGATTCTTGATTTGGATTAAACCAGAGATATGTGGTTACATTTCTTATGAAGACATCAAATTTCAATTCTATCTCTAAGAGTCTCAAAATTTGACATGAAGTTAAGAATTAGGTGTAGTACATTGGTGTATGAATGTAAAATTCATTTTCGGACTTTGGGGGTAAATTTGGGATCCTTTTGGAGAGTTATAGATCTCTCTTGTATCTTTCCAACGGTATATAGTATGAAAATTTTGGACATCTGAATTGAAAGTTATGCTTGTTATAAGTGGAGTTGTTCTGGAGAGTGAAAAACTAAGACAGAAGGAAAACTAAGACAAATGCAAAAGTAAGACGAAGCAAAGTAAGACGAAAGCAAAGTAAGACGATACAAAGGTAAGAAAGAAGAAAACACAGAAGGTAGAATTGGTCTTTGAGGTCTTCATGAAAGTTGTAGATCTTGAAGCCCTCTTTCGAATTGCTCTAAGATGATCTTATTCCAACATCTGTAGGAAAAGTTATGGCAATTGTACCAAGAAAGGTTTGATATGAGTAAGGACAAAACCAGATTTGATTCTTTAGCCATAACTTCTTCTCTAGACACCCAATTGCCTTGATTCTTGAACCATTGGACTCATAAGACTTTCCTCTACATATCCAAAAGAAATCATAGCCATCTGAAATGAAGTGAGAAAGATTGAGTGGAAAAGGTGAGACGGGTACAGTGAGTATGCTCTTAAGTATTATGAACTGGTGTTATTCTACTGAACATACTTTAGTATTTTGAGGATATCTGGAACTGTAGAAATCTAAATGAGATTATTTCTAATTTTTGGTAAACTAGAGACATAGAGCTACAAAGTATCTAAAGGAAGTGAATTGTAATTTAGTTCCTAAGACTTTCAAGTTTTGGATGGAAGTTGTATATAGTATAATGTTTTGGACAAGAACAGTCCAAATTTTTTTAAAGTATATCTTTTGAATCACTGAACCAAATTGAATAATTTTGGTGGCATTAGAAACTTAAGACAATGGGTGACATTTTCTAGAAGAAAGTATTATGTCAGAATGCTCAAGGATATTTTTGGCAAGACACTTAAGGTTGAAAGAACATAAGCATATAAGGAAGGATAAAATGGACTTTTTGGACTTATTAAGGGCATAATTGGAAGACGAAGTGTTGTCTTGCTTATAAATAAAGGAGAAAATGTGAATGAGAAGATTCTAAAGAAGCAAAAGACGTGGATGAGATAAGAGATAAGAGAGAGAGACATGAAAAAGACATAAAGAAGAGAAAACAAGCTAGGGTTTTAATTTCCTTAGCCTTCAAGAGAGATTTTGAAGTTGTTCAAGAAAGGAAACAAGTAGAGGAAGAGAAGAGCTTCCCTTTGAGCTAAGGATCCCTTCATTCGGTGAAGAATGAAGGTAAGATCATTTTAAATCTCTTGAATTTTTGGAAGGATTTTAGTTCATGGAGTTTAGAATATGTTTAGGGTTAAGTATTTTAGAACCAATATGTTCAGGGTTAAGTATTTTAGAACCAATATGTTTTGGTTTAAGTATTTTAGAACCAATTTTAGTGTTTGTGCTTTGAGGGATTTTTCAATGGAAAATCCTATTAAGTGGAATTTTTGTTATTGTATAAAGGGATTAAGAGAGGCAAGAGGAACAAGAAAAGAAGCATTTTGAACAAGTCAAGTCTGTAAGCAAGGAAATCAAGGTGGATACATGTTTATAATAGAATCAATAAGCCACTATTGTTTTCTTTAAATCAAAGAAGTTTTCTAATTTCATTTGCATCATAAGTGTTGCATTACTGTTCATGAATGATTTGTGAAATCTGCTATATGTTTGTTACATGATTTGAGTGATTATTTTCAAAAGAAAAAGACCATGAAAGTTATATTTTTGAAAAGATGCATGTTTATGAAATCATGTTTTTAAGAATGGTTTTCAAGATATACATCAAGTATATAAAAAGCAAGTTTACAGGAAGTGCCATTTTGGGCAACAAGTTTACAAGATTTTGAAATATGTGTTATGTGGGTTTGTAGTGGTCCCCTAAGTTAAGTCACGTGCACGTTGACCCAAGTTATAGGTTTCTCCCGCCTGCTCGCTAGTGGCATGGAGCTCCTTTATAGACTCCCACAAGTTCACAGCTACATAGGACCATTGAGTAGAAATGTGTAGTACGTTCTGTTTTGGATCCACCTGAACCATTTTGATGTGCTTATATGCTCATGATATGTTTGATCAAGTTTGATGCATTCATGTTTTGTAACTTATGGATTTTGGCTTAAAGCCTAAGAAACATGTGTTTATGAACTCAAAGAAAGTTTTCTAAGACAAGTAAAATATTTTCAAGGTTTTTGCTTATTCTTTTGTTATAAACTGTTTCCCACGAGCTTTCAAGCTCATCCCCTCTTTGTCCCATCCTCAGGTTATAGCTAGGAGATCAAGTGATCAACAACCTAAAGGAATTGTGTCATTTGCTATTTTGTAGTTCTTGTAACTTTTGTAATTTGAGATTTCGGATTATGAAGTATTGTAGCTTGAAAGGCCATCATAATTTTGTAAAACTCTTTGTTTGAGAGTATCAAAGTGTGAATGATGAATATTAGTTGTAAGTAATGTATTAAAGAGTATGATTATATTGTTTCCCCCGTAATGTGGTATCAAAGCCAAGAAGATAAATCGATGATGTTCAAAAAATTTCATAAGATTAAGCTCACGTTCATGATCTGAAGTTGGGTTCTAGAAATGGTGCCCAACAGATTCTATCATCTAGAGGGACGATATGAAGTTACCATAGATGATATGATGTCATCAAAGATGATACGTTTTTATAGATAATATGATGTCATCATAGACAATATGACGTCATCACAGACGAAACATTTTTACAGACAATATGACGTCATCATAGATGATATAAGATTAGGAAATTTGTCATAACTTTCCCTACGAATATCGGATTAAGGTGTACTTTGAATGATTCAAAAGAGAACTTCAAGATCTACAATTTCATGAAGACCTCAAAGACAAATTCTATCATTTGAAGGGTCAAAAATAGACTACACTATAGTGCACAGAAGAAGTTTTGGTCATATAAGAAGAAGCAGAAGGTCAAACATTGACAATATGACGTCATCATAGATGATATGACATCATCATAGATGATATGTCTTTATAGATGATATGATGTCATCATAGACGATATGACGTCATCATATACGATATATTTTTACAGACTATATGACGTCATCATATACGATATATTTTTACAGACGATATGACGTCATCATAGATGATACAACTACACTCCTGAACATCTCCACTTATAAGGGCCATAACTTTCAACTCCAATGTCCAAAATTCTTATACTATATACCATTGGAAAGATAAAAGAAAGATCTAAAACTATCAGAAGGCAACTTTGTCAAAATCTATCTAGACCAATCCCTAATTTCCCCTGAAATCCAAACACAAATTTTACATTCATCCACCAATGTACTGCACCCAGTTCTCAACTTCATGAAATTTTGAGACTCTTAGAGACAGAATTGAAATTCGATGTCTTCATAAGAAATGTAGCCATATGTCGCTAGTTTAATCAAAATAAGAATCATCTCGTTTGGATAACTAGAGAAAAGGTTATGGCTAACAGACCGAAGCATACTCAGTGAACATTTTCCAGATCAACCACCACTTTTGTTTCCAAATCTTTCCTTATCATAACTCATACTAAGATCACTTTTTCTACTCCCTCTACTTGTCATTTTCAATAAAATCGCATTTAAAGTCAATTATACCTAGAACTTGTCAACGAATGCATGTATACATATTTTTATATGCAAAGATTCAATATTTATATGCATATATGCTAACATTATTCATAAACAAGAAAATGCATTTCCTTAATCTCTCTTTGCACTCACATGTACCAAATTTTCGGGTTCTAACCATTAGTATGGGAATGGGATGTTACATTAATGTTTCTTCCACTGATCAAAGATTAGATGCTTTGACTTCTTTGGTGGAAAAACTGGTTGTAGGAAAAATTCAACAGGTCAAAACATGTGGTATTTGCTCCATGACGAGTTATGCAACAGACATGTGTCCAACTCTTCAAGAAGACCCCAATGAGAAAGTAAATGTAGTAGGAGGATTTCCAGGACCACCGCAAAGGAGATATGATCCCTACTCTAATCACTACAATCTAGGCTGATGAAAAGTCAGGTATGTTTTTGGAAGATATTGTGAAAAGTCTAGCTACTAACACTCAAACTTTTCAACAAGAAATGTGAGCTAGTATCCAAAACCTGGAAAAGTAAGTGTCCCAATTAGCCACAACCATGAGCAAAATGGAAGCTGGGAAGGGCAAGCTCCCTACTCAAATAGAAATTAGTCCAAAGGAAAACACTAATGCCATGACACTTCAAAGCAGAAAAGAGGTGCAACGTCATATACCTAAGGAGCAAGCAACTAATGAGCCTCAAGCTGAAGAGAACAATACCCCTTCAAATGAATCAACAAAGGAGGTAAGTAATGAGTTGGTTAACACTAAACCTAAAATTGTGATTACCCTACCTTTTCTTAGCAGGTTGGCAAAACCAATGAAAGAAGAGAAGGAAAAGAGAATTTTGGAGACCTTTTGCAAAGTTGAAATCAACATCCCTCTACTAGATGCTATTGATCAAATACCAAGGTATGCAAGATTTCTTAAGGACATGTATTTTAAAAAGAAAAGGCATGAGATTGAGGGAAAAATTGTAGTTGGTCAAAACTTGTCGATGATTATGCAAAGGAAAGTGGCACCAAAGTGTGGAGATCCAAGTATGTTTGCCATATCATATATTATTGGCAAAACTAAAATCGAAAAAGCCACGCTTGATCTAGGATCTTCAATTAATGTCACGCCATTGTCAGTTTAAAGCTTCTTGAATTTAGGACTAATGAAAGCAACCAATGTAGTAATTCTATCAAATTTATCCTGAAGGCATGATTAAAGATATTTTAGTTAAATCGGATGAACTTATTTTTCCTGATGATTTCTACATTGTGGATATGGGTAATGATGTATCCCCTGATGCTTTTATTATTCTTCTAAGAAGGTCATTCATGAAAACAATAAAAAGTAAGATTGATGTTGATTTGGGTATTTTAACATTTGAATTTGATGGAAATGTTGTCACTTTTAATATACCATATGACCATGATTATGTTTTTCATGTTAGCATGATTGACACTATTATGCGAGAGCACGTTGAAAGTGATTTGGTGCAGGATAAGTTAGAGGTCATTTTAAGGAATAATCTGACAGATAGGGGTGTTGAATTGGAGAATGAGATTGAGCTTAAAAACGCTATTATGGCACTTTCATCCATACTAGAGATAAAATACAGGTCAGTGAATAGTTATATTCAGTTACTCACTATTTTTAAAAAGAATTCTTCTTTCTGTTGAAAGGCTCTTAAGCTCGAATTGAAACCATTACCTACATATCTCAAGTACGTATATTTGGGAGAAGGTGAGACCCTACTAGTCATCATTGCTAATGATTTGACCATGGTATAAGAGGAGAATTTGATACGAGTGCTAAAAGACTATAAACAAGCCATTGGTTAGACCTTGGCATACATAAAAGGGATAAACCCTTCAGTATGCATGCATTGCATACTCCTCGAACCTGACTTCATACCTGTGAGAGACCCTCAGCGCAAGTTGAATCCAATAATGAAAGATGTGGTTATGAAGGAAATTATGAAATTATTAGACTTAGGGATTATCTTCCTTATTTTTGATAGTTAATGGGCAAGTCCAGTGTATAGGGTTCCAAAAAAATCTGGCTTTACATTTGGTTAAAAATGAAAGTAATGAATTGGTGCCTATGAGATTGTAAACTGGATGGTGGATGTGTATTGACTTTCTCAAGTTAAATGCCACCACAAGGAAGGATCATTTTTCACTCCTTTTCATTGATCAAATGCTTGAAAAGTTGGCAGGTAAATTATTTTTTTGTTTCTTGTATAGATATTCTGGTTATTATTAAATTGTTGTAGATCTGAAATATCAAGAAAAAACAACCTTTACTTGTCTATTTGGTACTTTTACATATCAACGTATTTCTTTTGGAATATGCAATGCCCCTAGAACTTTTCAAAGATGCATGATGAGTCTTTTCTTTTACTTGATTGAAAGCTGTATTGAAATTTTTATAGATGACTTTACTGTTTATAGAGATTCTTTCAATTATTGTCTTAATAACTTGTCTAAGTTTTTGCAATGTTGCATTTACTTATCTAAGGTATGGCAATGTTGCATTGATACCAAGCTTGTTCTTAATTATGAAAAATGTCATTTTATGGTTAAAGAAGGAATAGTGTTGGGTCATGTAGTTTCAGCAAGGTGTATTAAGGTAGATAAGGCCAAGTTCGATTTAATTGCAAATTTACCATATCCTACTAATGTTAGAGAGGTTCATAGTTTTCTTGGTCATGTAGGTTTCTACCGGAGATTCATAAAAGATTTTTCCAAGATCACTCAACCATTATCCAGATTGCTGCAAAATGATGTGATTTTTGCATTTGGTGAAGATTTTCAAAGTGCTTTTAAGACATTGAAGGCATTGCTCACATCTGCTCCAATAATACAACCTCCAAATTGGGATTTTCGATTTAAACTCATGTGTGATGCAAGTCATTATGCTATAGGGGTTGCACTTGGGCAACTTGGGCAAAAAGTCAGGAGAAATAGCCATATTATCTACTATGCATGAAGAACATTGAATCCCGCACAATGCAACTATACCACTACCAAAAATAAGCTTTTAGCTATTGTATTTGCTTTTGAGAAATTTAGGTCTAATTTATTAGGATCTAAAATTGTGGTTTATTCTGATCATGCAGCTCTCAAATATCTCATGGAAAAGAAAGAGTCAAAGCCTAGGCTGATACGATGGATCCTTCTACTACAAGAATTTAACTAGGAGATAAAAGATTGTAAGGGAGTTGAAAACTCTGTGGCTGATCATCTAAGAAGACTAGTGCACGAAGAAGATCCCTTACCAATTTCAGAGTCCTTCCCAGATGAGCAATTGTGGTTTTTTCAAGGTAAACAAGGGAAGGAAACATGGTTTGCTATTATAGTGAATTTCCTAGTCACTGGTGTGCATCCATATGATTTGAAAAATTTTAAGAAAAATAAGATCAAAAGTGACGGTAAATATTATATATGGGATGAACCATACTTGTGAAAAATAGGTTCAGATCAGATTATTCGTAAGTGTGTGCCTGACGATGAAATTCATTCCATTCTTACTTTTTGTCATGAATATGCATGTGGTGGACATTTTGGCCCAGAAAGAACAGCTAGGAAAATTCTAGATAGTGGATTATATTGGAAGACTCTCTTTAAGGATGCATATTTTGTTTTGCAAAGGTTGTGAAAAATGTCAAAGAGTTAGAAATATTTCTATAAGGGATGAAATGCGTCAAACTCCTATTTTAGTATGTGAAGTATTTGATGTGTGGAGCATGAATTTTATGAGGTCTTTTCCTAGCTCTTTTGGTTATTTGTACATTTTGCTTGTTATTGACTATGTCTCAAAGTGGGTAGAAGCCAAAGCTACCCGTACTATTAATTCTAAAGTTGTTGTAGGATTTCTTAAATCTCACATCTTTAGTAGATTTGGGGTACCTAGAACAATCATCAGTGATCAAGGTACACATTTTTACAATCACACAGTGGAAGCTTTGATGCACAAATATGGATTCCATCACTGTGTAGCAACCACCTATCACCCATAGACAAATGGGTAAGCTGAAGTCTCCAACCGAGAAACAAAGAGTATCTTGGAGAAAATAATTAATCGCAACCGCAATGATTGGAGCTCACATTTAGATGATGCATTGTGGGCTTATCAAACTACTTACAAAACACCCCTTAGAATGTCACCATATTGGTTGGTTTTTAGTAAGATGTGGCATTTACCTATTGAAATTAAACATCCTGCTTTTTGGGCAGTTAAGTAATGCAACTTCAAGGCTCAAGCAATGGGAAAGGAAAAACTTACAACTCCAAGAGTTGTAAGAAATACAGTTAGAAGCTTATGACAATGCTCAGATGTACAAAAATAGGACCAAATACCTACATGACAAATTCTTACATCGGGAATAATTTCTGGTAGGCCAAAAAGTCTTACTATATAATTCACAATTGAAGTTCATAGCTGTTAAGTTAAGGTGTAAGTGGACTGGACTATATCTTGTCAGTAATATTTCAACTCATGGTGTTATTGAGATTGAAAGGTTAGAGACTAGCAAACTATTTAAGATAAATGGTCATAGACTTAAACCTTTCATTGACAATTTTGACGTCTCTTTTGTAGAGGGGATTCATTTCGTTCAACCCATTTATGAATCAATTTGAAGGAAAAAAGTTGTGTCTAGCCAAAGACAATAAAGAAAGACGCTGATTGGGAGGCAATCCAATGATTTTTGTTTTTCTCATTTAAGTATTTAATTTTTCTCCTTTGCCTATTTCTTCTTTGCAAGAAAAATTAAGTTACCCTACACCCAAAATGTAGGTAACACCCACACCACATTCAACTCCTCCACTATAGCTTGTCCAGGGAAGTTTCTTTTCTTTATTTATCTTTTGTTTTTTATTCTTTCCTCTCTTTCGTTAATTTTTGGTGTTCATTGTGATTTATGTTATGTTCTTGTTAAATTTTCTTTCCTTTTTATGTTTCTGTGCTTTGTGTTTTTCTACATTGAGGACAATGTAGATTTTAGGTGTGGGGGAGGGATTTCTTGATTTTTAAAAAAATGTTTGTTTTGTAAGTTAACGTGCATTATTTTGTCGAACTGGTAAAGCATGACGGATTGCAAGCATGAACAATAATTTGGTGATATAATGACTATTTATCCACAATGGTTGATTTGAATAAAAAATGTATAAGATTTGACAAAAGCCTACTTAAATAACTGAGAATTGAGCCTTTAAAGAGCAATTATATTCTTTTTGCTCAAATTGTTTTCTTGTTGAGTGTTATCACACATGGTTTGATCATCTTAGAACTTGCTCTATTATGCATTTGAGACCATTAGTGAATTTGGTGCATTAAAGTGATTAAAGGCATCTAGGATTAAACTATATTGGATTTCTAAAACCTACCCCTTATGTTATTTCCCCTAGTTAGCCAAGTTGAAGCCCTAACCTCTTTCTTTGACATAAACCCACAAATTTTAGACCAAGCCTTGTGTTTTGACCTTCATTTTCAACCCGTTATTAAAGGAATGGAAAACTAGTTGCTTTAACTTATTGGTTTGTGGTTTGAGGTTGACATGTAGTGGCAACATGTATGGTTATGTTGAAATCTCATGCTTTGAATTTCTACAAATATAGAAAAATGAAGTTTTGAAGGGCTAAAAAAAGAAAAAAGGAAAGGGGAAAAAGTGTAAAAAAAAAAAGAAGAAATAAAGAAATAAAGAAAGAAAAGCAAGTTTAACAATGAATTACAAGTCCTTGAACATCCTTTAAGCAATCATGAGTTACCTATGTTTTGGATCATAAATTGTAACATCCCACGCCCGATGGGAAGGGTAGAATGGTAATTTGGAAAGGGCTAAGGGTGTTTATTGTTCTAAAATGTTCATGCGTGTCTCTACACGTGAATAGTGAAATTTTGCACATGAAAATAACTGTACATGCATTTATGACCTTTCCCGATATTTGTGCCTAAATGGAATTTTGTTGTGAATAATAGGGGATTTGTGCTTAAAAAATTAATTGGAGTGATTTCTTGTGTGTTTTACATTTTAAGGAAATGTCAGAAATTTTTCTGAAATTTTCCGGGGAAAATTTCCGGACTGAAAAATCGCCAAGTGGCAAACCGACTGGTTTTCGGCACCGAAAATTTCTGTCCAAGGGCACTAAAATATTGGGTACATTATTTTGGACTTGTAATTGGAGCCATTGGAATTGA
>JANIHZ010000006.1:6980171-6996090 GCA_027478365.1 Erythroxylum rufum | reverse complement strand
TTAGCAATGTATGATTAATGAATGCATGTCTTGCTTCCGCATTTCTAATCTTTTGTCAGTCCCGGCGAGTCATCCAGGTGGGTCGGGACTCGGGCCCAATGGATTTCGGTACTATTGTTATGGATAGATGGGCTCCGGAAACGGGGTCCAGCAACTATATTCTAAAATTTAGATATGATTACATAACTTTCATCTCATTATGTAGATTGAAGATATATAACTACTAAATTGTAGTACTTTCACTTATCATCAAAAATTTCATTGAACATAATGAATTTTATTCTAAATTCACTTTTGCATAATATAACTCTTACACCCATTCATCGAGGAATGTTGACATGGCGACTAGTTTTTGATGTGGAAACTCGTTCCATTGGGAGGAATGTGGCAAAATTGTCCCTAATGAAGCTAAAAAACAATGCAGAACAAATCCCCTCTTCATACACTAATAACTGTTTGCCTTCTATGGCTGATCTTCTTCTTCAAGGTTTTTAGTATCATCCGAACTACCTCACTTTCCTTATTATCTAGATCTCATTTCCTATTATGAACCTATTATATATGAACATTTGATTGTATATACTATATCTTGTGTTAAGCTTCCTTCAATCTTCAAGAGAACATGATGGAAATGGAGGTGGGGGAGATGTCACAATGGTCTGTAAAGGATTAGGGAAATCGATTGTTTTGGAAAATTTTTCAATTCTAATGACTTGGTATGCTCATTCAGGTATGCATGTGTTCCAATTTGGGTTCATTATATGGTTTCATTAAATTAGCAATCTAAGTTCTAAACTGATTTTGTTTAAGGTGAGACGCATCATACTAACAGTTCATCTGAACAAGTTGTCTTCCATACTAAATTTGGGGACTCATTCACTGTATCCTCTAGAAGTTTAGCTATAGCAAAGAAGCTGTTGGAAGAGGGTATCAACAACACTACAGTTGAGGGAAGATCTTTCACTATTTCAATTGGTGTCATTCCCTTCTTAGCAGTCCAGACATAGGAAACTCATTTACCTTTACCGACTCTCATGTCACTTGGAATCCAAAAAAATAATTAGCTGAACTCAGCTTTAAACTTAATTTATTGTTTATCCATAAGAATTTTTCAAAAGCCTCTCTACTAGTTAGGGGTAAGGCTGCGTACTATTTTCGTTGTTATTGTTGTTGTTCTATGTCTATAAGAATTATCAAACTTCTAATTAAAAGTTTGTACTACTTACCATATCATTATATTATATTGCTACCATTTCCAAAAATTTTATAAATTATTATTTTACTGTTACTAAATATTAATGATTAAGACTAGTTGTTAACTTAAAATTATGATATTTTTACCATTGTTCAAATTTAACATTTTGGTTTAAAATATTTTATGCCCAAAATATATTTACTTTTTAAATTTTAAATAACCTACCATGTGTTTTTGAACAATATGTTTTTAACATTGAGAACAACTTGACAGAAAAAGATATCTTCACTAGGATTATAAAAATGCCATTTATAATTAACCTTAACTTCGACTATTAAGTACGTTTAGCATTAAAAAACTACCTTCCAAAATATTATTAATTTTAACAATACTATCACATAAAAAAATTCATCAAAATTCACCTAAAAATGTATGGAAAATATTTAACAAATACATTTTGCGATGATAATCATAATCATCACAAAATGCTATCACAATTGCGTCGAATTTAACAAAATGATCGCAAAATGTGCCACATCTGTGACACTGTAAAATATCGTTGCAAAACATTTGCAACAAACTAAATAAATCGTCGCACTAAGAACACATTTTGCAACGGTATCTAGGTATCGTCGCTCAATATTACGTTTCTACGTCTCTTACGCGACGATTATTTGAATAGTCACCAAAAAGGTGATTATTGGCGATGAAATAACATTTCTTTTGGTATTTACTCTGACCATTTGAGACGCTTTCCTTAATCGACACCAATTACATTAATTTTGCTGAAATCTGGCAACAACACTTCTAATTGCCACAAAAATCTTTCATTTTGGCGACGATATTGCTTATACGTCATTAAAACTTGATGTTATTACAATGATATCACCTAATCGTCATAAAATATGTCACTTTTCCAACTTTTCTAAAGATAATATTAATAAAGGATATTATGTATAACAGGTCCTCTAGGTGAGAGGAGCCAAAATAATCTACTAGTATATATATACAAAAAAAATGAGGGCAATCCCTCCTATATCAATAGGATTTGACAGATATAGCAAATAGCTACAAATAGGTCAACTATGCATATAATTAAGAAATGATTTTCTTAACATATAAAAAAATTGTCGATGCTTCCTTGATTATTACAGGACTGTTGCTTCCTTGGTAATGCATGACGGGTAAGATATATGTTTAGTGCTTGGAACTTGAGAATCGCCTATGTAAGGTTCATTAAGTGCCACGTTCAGCTGATTCTTTTTGATAGGCAAAACCATTATCTTCTATACTCCCCCTCAAACTAGGATGAGGCATTAATGAAAGTCCTAGTTTGTTCCGTAAATCCATAAAAATAGAGCGTGGTAAAGGCTTCGTAAAAATATCAACTAATTGAGCTTTATAAGAAACAAAGTGAGTGACAAGATTGCCCATTGTAACTTTTTCTCGAACAAAGTGGTAGTCGAGCTCAATATGTTTAGTTCGACTATAGAAGATTGGGTTCACTGTCATATGCAAGGCACTTAGATTGTCACAATGCAAAATAGGTGGTTTAGTGAGCACAATACCAATATCTCGAAGAAGATAAGTGAGCCAAGTTAACTCTGCAGTTGTGGATGACATGGATTTGCATTAAGCTTTGGCACTTGATCAGGCTACCGTGGCTTGTTTCTTTACACACCAAGATAAGCAATTTTCCCCAAGAAAAGTATAATACACAATAGTGGACCGTCTGGTTAATGGACATCCAGCCCATTCTGCATCAGAAAAAGCATAAAGGTCCAAAGTACTTTGGGAGGTGATATTCATTCCATAGTCAAGTGTGCCATTGATGTAGCCTAAAATGCACTTAATGACTTGATAATGTCCCACGGTCAACTCATGCATGAACTGAAAACAAAATTTACCAAAAAAATAATATCAGGTGCTGTTATGGTGAGATACTACAAGCCACCCAAAAGACTTTGATAAAATGTTGGATCATTAAAAGGTTCATTGCTAGTTGATGTAGTACGACCTTTGATAGCCGTTGGAGCAGAGATAGGCTTGCATCCAGTCATTTGTGCTCTTTCGAGTAAATCCCTGACATATTTAGATTGAGAAAGAAATAGACTAGTAGATTGTGCATGCGCTTCTATGCCAAGAAAATTATGAATTGAGCCGAGATCTTTAATAGCAAATTCACTACCAAGTTTGTTAAGAAACCAATCCAAGAAAATAGGGTTGTTCCCAGCATATCATCAACATAAATAAGAAGGAAGAGTGTACCTCCAGGAGAGTAACAAATAGAAAGTGAAGGATCTGCAATGCTACAAAAGAAACCAATTTCTAAGAGAAAACTGCTTAATCGATCAAATCATACACGAGGGGCTTGTTTAAGTCCATATAAAGCACGTTTGATTTGACACACATATGAAGGGAATTTTGTGCTCTAAAAACCTGGAGGTTGCTCCATGTAGATGGGTTAAGAGAGGTAACCATGTAGGAATGCATTTTTTACATCGCGTTGATGAATAATCCATCTTTCATGACAGCTATGGATATAATAGTATGTATAGTCCCTAGCTTGACCACTAGAGAAAAAGTTTTTAAGAAATCCAATCCTTTAAGTTGATGAAAACCCTTCGTAACAAGACATGCTTTAAGACGATCTAAACTGCCATCATATTTTATCTTAGTTTTAAACACCCACTTATAACCTACCACATTTATATGAGGAGTTCATGGAACAAGATCCCATGTGTTGTTAGCATTAGGGCATTAAGCTCATCATGCATGGCTCCTAACCAACTAGGATGTTGTAAAGCTGCAACTATTGATTTTGGTTCTTTTGTAATTTCTACATATATGTTAGCATAACGAAGGTTTGGTTTTTTATACAATCTTTCAACCGAGTAACTATAGGATGTAAAGAAGTAGAATCTGAAGTGAATCAAATGTTAATAAAAACCTTATTATATGATATACAAATGCACAAGAAGGGGGGTTGAATTGTGTATTCTTTTCCGTTAAGCCCCTTCGTAAATGAGTTTGTTAAAAGAACCTTGTTCTTTTCACAGAAACTACTGAAAGTCAAAGTTGTAAAGTATTTTCGAAAACTTATGTAAAACTAGTAAGATCGAAAATTAAGAGTTAAGAGAGAGATTGAGAGTTGAGAGATGTTGACATAATAATTTTTATACTAGTTCACCCCAAACCATGGGCTACGTCCAATCCTCAGATATCTTTCTGAGATTTCACTATCTCTCAAAACGTTACAAGTATTCTTTATTCCCGAGCCTCTTCAGGTCTCTTAAAATCAGTATTCTTTCACATTTATCCTCTTCAAGCTATCTGCACTTCTTTCAACTAAAAGATAATTTGAGCTTTGTTACAGAAAAATAGCTCTAGGTTTTTTGCACAATAATTTCTCTCAAGAATTGCTAAGCTTTTTAATTTCGCTAGCTTCTGCAGTCTTCGACTCCGACTCATATTTATAGCCTTCGTCTTTAACTACGTCTTGCTTCTTGTTTCTTGATCTTTCAAGAATCAGTTATTCAGATGAGTTCTGTAACTAACTCAAACTGATTCGTCATCTGACGTGTTTTGCTTCTTTCGTCTGCTTTCTTCCTTTTGCGCCTTACGTCTCATTTTTGATTTGCGCGTGCTTCCGCCTGCTTTTCTATTTTGTTTCCGTCTGCTTTTTGTATCTTTATTATTTGTTCCTCATCAAAATTATTAACGTAAAGTCATTTTGACTTAACAAAATGCACTCCTTCGTGCTGAATCTAGTGTCTCGAAGTGGAGGGTTATGCTCCTGAATGATCTATAGAAAGGAAAATAGGAATGACTATTAGGATTTAAGACCTTAACCAACTTTAGATATCTCAAGAATGAGATCATGAATTAATACTAAAGAGCTCTATTTTCTATTTAAAAATGGCGATGTTATGTTTTACCAGGAGCCTATGGAAAATATAGTAGAGTTTCTCTTGTAAAATAGACATCCCCCTTCCGAAAGAAGGATCATTCCTACAATAAAACTACACTTCTATATCTACCAGTAACTACAACTCAATTTTGGCTTCCAAACTACATGTATATGCCTAATTAAGTCCACATTTACATCGAAAAATTCATAAGAATCCCAGTCATAATTCAAGTATACCAATTTATAACCTATACACCTTCATTTATACTAAATACATCCAGATAGTCTTAATTGTAATTAACAACAGCTCAATTTTAATCAATTTCGTGCATTTATATAATAACATAACCCTTTCTAAAGTTTTATCTCACAAACTATGAAGACTTCATTACGATGATTTTAGAAAAATATTTTACATAATATTTGGAAAATTTTAAAATTATTTCCAGTCATTTCTAAGTTGGTCGAAAAATCACCGCCGTCACTAGAGCGTGGGGTACATATGCTGGTGTTGGAGAGGTGGTGATCTTCATCACCTATCCTGAAATGATGAGCTTACCTACAGGAATCCAATGACATTAGTCTTACGTCTAAATTTCTCTCAGTTTGCGAGAATCAAAGGATTAAAGCTCAAAGGTAACCCATTTTCGTTTACTGATAAAATGGGTTGATTGGTGTCAAATTTCCCTTCTTTCCTACATTTTTGGGACCATTGAACACTATGGTGGTGTTAGTTTCACCCAAAAATGACTAAAAATTTCAAGTTGTGAGCTGAAACTACTTAAATGAACTGAAATTTCAAGTTGTGACTCCAAATTGTAGTCGTTTTTGTTGAAATAAGTTTAGAGTTTCGTAAAATGTCCCAAGAGCTTTCCATAGAGTCCTAGATCATCAAAAATGGTGGTCAAACGGTGAAGGTATGAGTGGTGAAAGTTAGGAGTAAATAGTAACCTATAAGGAAATGGTTTTAAGAGAGAAATGAACATAAGCTTTTTTATGCTCAACTTATACTTTTATAGGCTTTTTTCCTTATTGGTCCATTATGAGTAATTTAACAAAAATTTTGACCATTTCATTCTCTCTCTTATAAAAAAATTTTCCTCAAGTTTTAAATCTCACCTCATCCTTAAAATAAGTGCGAGTTTTGGCTCTACATATCTAGCTCCGTCTCCCACGTACAGTCATTCATCATTATGATTAATCCATAACATTGTCACCATCGGTATCTCTTTTGATCTCTACTGAAGAAGTTGATAATCTACTATAGAAATAGGTTGTTCTTCATATGTCAAATCACTGTCAATCTCCACATAACATGGCTGAAGGATATAAGAAGGATCCAAAATATACTTTCTCAACATCAACACATGAAATGCAGGATCAACTTTAGATAGGTTAGGTGGTAACACCAACCTATATGCCACTTCACCCACTCTAGATTTAAACTCAAACGGACCGATATACCTTGGAGCTAGTTTACCTTTCTTGCCAAACCTTATCACTCCTTTCATTGGTGATATTTTCAGAAATACCATGTCACTTACTAAGAATCTCACATCTTTCCTTTTTTAATATGCATAGCTCTTTTGTCTACTAAAATCCATTTTCAATTTTTTTTAATAATAAGGATCCTTTTAGAAGTGATTTGTACTAAGTCAGGTCTTGTCAATTGTTGGTCACCAACTTCCCAATATAAAAGTGATCTGCATTTTCTTCCATACAAAGTTTCATAAGGAGCCATTTCAATATTAGCATGGTAACTATTGTTATAAGCAAATTCAATCAATGGAAAATGTAAATCCCAATGACCACCAAAATCAATAACGCACATCCTATAAAGTCTGAATAGTTCTCTCAAACTGGCCATCTGCCTAAGTATGAAAAACAGTATTGAAGTCCAATCTTATACCCAAAGCTTTATATAACTCTTGCCAGAAAATAATGTAAAGCTAGAATCTTTATCAGAGACTATAGATTGTGGTGCCCCCCATGTACAATTCACCCAGAAGGGTGGCTATTGCATACAGGAGTTACTAATCTAGTTACCTGCCAACCAATCCTTGGCGCAATCATAGGGGATATAAATGAATATGTAGCACCTAGGTAAAATAAAACTCTAACATCAATATAACAAACTGATATAGTACCTGCTAAAACTGTGTTAGAGGTCTGAGCATCTTGTGTGCTAAGGCTGAACACCCAAGCCTATCCTCCTCTTGACTGCTGAGAGGTCAAAATTTGCCCAAAACTTCTAGTACCAAACTACCCCTTGTCTAGAATCTACCCCCAAACTAACCTCCAAATCCATGGCCTTGTTGGCCCACCATTTGAGATTCAATTCAGTACTGCACCTGATGTTGAGGCTGAACTTGAGGTACTGGCAATACTGCGCTGGCAAAGGAGCCTTGAAAAAACTTTCTTTGCAATCCAAAATTAGTGCACTCTCTAATAAAATTTCCAATCTAGCCATATAAAAAACAAGTACACGAAGGAATATTATAAGGTCCCTAATGGACTCAACCATAATTATGACAAGTAGTGCTTCCAAAGTGAGAGCTACTACGTCCAGAGCTCTTGTTGGACCTCGCTTCCGGAGCCCACATTCGGAATCAATAAAACTGTCAAATCTCATTGCAAATTTTTTATAAACAATTATCGCATTTGCAGAAAATCGATAATCAAATCGGCCCGATTTATTTAAAACAATTTCAGTCATAAAAAAATGCAAACGTTATTGAACACATCAGGGTTTCAGTAATCACTTGGGCCTATTACAAAACAAAATACTTGTTTTCATAATATCTTTACATTTCAAAAACCACCCCTTTGGCTTATTACAAAATACAAAATACACATGATACAATTTAATGCTTATGCTTAATATGATTCTAAATACAAAAAGTTTCTGAACTAACTTAATTACAAAAGTTTTTATTCTTGGTATTTACCAAACTTTCCAAAGATCAACGTTGTTATACTTTTTCTTCACCTACGGAGTGGAAGGTAATGGGGTGAGCTACGAAGCTCAGTGGCTTATATATTTATAGCTATTGGCAACGAGCCATACAATTCAAGCACACACACACACATATATAGATATATATAAGTATGCATGTATATCTCATTTAATCTAGCAATTATATCATCCAAAGTCACCGTGTAAAACATATCATGAAGATTCATCCATCAAAACTTCACACTCAATTATGTATCATATTCAACAAATCAAAGATGCAAATGCACAAACAAATGACTCGAGGGTTCCATGGAAATAGAATGGAGAAACCGAAGTTTACCCCATGAACAGAATGAGTCCGATTTTGAAGCTCATATACCACAAACGGGCAGCTGGGAGAAGGCTCTTGTCAACGTGCATGTGACAAACATAATGGTTCCACTCTCGCCCAAACAGAAACACATAATCATGCTCAAATCATTTCATTATAGTTTCATGCTCTTTCCTTTCTTTTCATTTATACAAAATGTCGTGACTTATTTCAAGGCATCGCATAATTAAAGTTACAATTCAATTACATCAAAATATCATACATCCTTCAAGGCATGACATAAAACACATCATTGCAATTGACAATTTAGCAATTCAAGCATATACACATATATAGGCAAAATGCCCATTTACACAATAACCATAAATATATTACCCACCTAATTTTGCTTGCAAAATTTGAGTCAAGGTTGTCTTTCCCCTTGCTCTTTGATAGGATTCTCTTGGTTCCCTAAACAAGCCAAGTCTCATTCAATAGGAATCCAATAGAAAAATCCCACAATACAAAATCACTAAAATTGATTCTAGAATACTTAAACCTAAATATTTTCTAAACTCCATGAACTAAAATCCTTTCAAAAATCCAAAAGATTCAAAATCATCTTACCTTCATTCTTTACCAATGAAGAGATTTTTGGCTCAAATAGAAGCTCCTTTTTTCCTCTTCCTTTTTCTCTTCTTAAACAGCTTCAAAATCTTTCTTAAAGACTAAGAAGAATTAAACCCTAGCTCAACTCTCTTCTTTTATCTCAAACCATCAAACTCTCTTTCTCTTTCTTTCTCATTTTCGTTATTCTCTTCTTTTTATCCCTCCATTCACATTTTTCTTCTTCATTTATAAGCAAGACAACGCTTCTTCCAATTATGCCCTTAATGATTCCAAAAAGTCCATTTCACCCTTCCTTATAAGCTTATGTACTTTTAACCTTAAGTATCTTGCCAAAAATACCCTTGAACATTCCTATAACCTTAACACTTTCTTCTAGAAAATGTTCCCCATTGTCTTATTTTTCTAAAGATACCAAATCATTCAATTTGGTTCAGATATCCGAAAGTTGTAACCCAAACATTTCAGACTGTTGTTAGACTGAAACAGTACACTATACCCAACTTTTATCCAGAATTTGAAAGTCTTAGGGACTAACTTACAATTCACTTCCTTCAGATAATTTGTAGCTCTATCTCTTTATTTTACCATGAATCAGAACTCATAACGTTTGGAGCTCTATAAATCCAGATATAATCAAAATACTGAAGTATGTTCAGAAAACATCCAGTTCATACTCTTCCCATCAATACTTTCCTTCAATCAAAATTTTTCGAATTAATACCATATACTATCAAATTCTATGGAGAGACAAAAATGTGTTAAAAATATATGGGTTCAAGAATCACTTCATTTGGAGGTCCGATAACAAATTTATGGCCGAAAGAATCAAACAAGGTTTGGCCCTCGATCATATTAAACTTGTCTTGGGACAATTTGTATAACTTTCACTAGAGATGTCGGATCAAGGTGTTCTTTGGATGGTTTGAAAGGGGCTTTGAGATCTAAAACTTTCAAGAGGACCTTGAAGACGAATTCTGTCGTCTAGAGTGTCAAATTTGGACCAGAAGATGTTCTGGTCAAAATAAGACGAAGCAAAAAGTCAACCTAAGATGAAAAGTGAGACGAATTGAAAAAAGTAGACGAAGCACAAAGCAGACGAATCAAAAAGTAGACAAATCGAAAACTAGACGAAGTGAAAAAAAAACAGACGAAGCAAAGAACAAACAAAACAAAGAGCAGACGAAGTAAAAAGCAGACGAAGCAAAGAGCAGACGATAGCAAGAAGCAGACGAAGCAATAAGCAGATGATAGCAAGAAGCAGACGAAACAAAAAACAGATGAAGCAAAAAGCAAACGAAGCAATAAGCAGACGATAGCAAGAAGCAGATGAAACAAAAAAGCAGACGAAGCAAAAAGAAGACGAAGCAATAAGCCGACAATAGGAAGAAGCAGACGAAACAAAAAGTAGACGAAGCAAAAAGCAGACGAAGTAATAAGTAGACGATAGCAAGAAGCAGACGAAACAAAAAGCAGACGAAACAAAAAGGAGACGAAGCAATAAGTAGACGATAGCAAGAAACAGACGAAACTAAAAGCAGACGAATCAGAGTCAACTTAAGACAAAGCAAAGTCAACTTAAGACGATGCAACTCTTAAGCCGAAGCGGAGTCAACTTAAGACGAAGCAAAGTCAACTTAAGACGATGCAACTCTTAAGATGATATGACGTCATCACAGACGATATGTCTTTACAGATGATATGACGTCATCACAGACTATGTGACGTCATCACAGATGATACGTCTTTACAGACAATACATCTTTACAGACGATGCATCTATGCTCCTGAACATCTCCTCTTTTAAAGACCATAACTTTCAACTCCAATGTCCAAAATTCTCATGCTATATACCGTTGGAAAAATAAAAGAATGACCTACAACTTTATAGAAGACAACTTTGCCTAATTCTATCTATATCAATCCAGAATTTCCCCTAAAGTCAAAATATGAACTTTACATTCCTCCACCAATGTATTGCACCCAGTTCTCAACTTCATGACAAATTTTGAGATTCTTAAAGACAGAATTTAAATTTGATGTCTTCATAAGAAATGTAGTCATATGTTTCTAATTTAATCCAAATTAAGAATAATCTTGTTCAAATAGCTAGAGAAAAAGTTGTGGCTAAAATACTGGAGCATAATCAGTAAACATTTTCCAGATAAACTACCAATTTGTTTGAAAAATCTTTCCTTAACACAACTCATACCAAGATCACCTTTTCTTCTTCATTTACTCCTCATTCTTAACTCCCTTTCAAATAAACATCATCCCTAAAGAAATTGTAATCCATGACTAATCATGAACACTAATAACAGAACATACACATATATACATATCATTCATCAACTTACTACACATATTCAACTTCATTTTTGCTTTCAATTTACTTTTAACTTTCACCTTAATTCTTCCCAATTCAAAATCTCTTATCCACCAAAACACCAAAACAAAACAAGAATCTATCCACATTTCTCATTCACTACTTCACTCTTGGCTATCATTTCTATTTCAAAAATTTTCATTTATTAGTTCTTTACTCATGACTAATCGCCAAAAAATTCTCTTTCAATAGTTCTAACTTTTAAGAAAAGTTCGGGGTCCAGCAATTTTTCCCCCTCAACGAATTTTGTCCTTGAAATTCTTACCTAAGTAATCAAACCATTGGAGCTTATGCGGTCTTATGTTTTCCTCAGTCTGCCAAGTAACTTCTTCACTGGAAAAAATTTCTTCCAAATGACTATTAACACAATACCAAGTCCTGTTGATATTTTTTAACATACTCACATACATCACATTACGAATCTAAGACATCTTTGTTGGTAATACTAACTCATAAGTCAATGGTCCGGTTCTCAATATCTTTGTATGGACCAATACAATTTAAGCTTAGTTGATTCTTAATCCTAACCTCAGCACATTTTGCACTCAATCTAAGCACACCTTGAGAAGGTGATACTCTCAGAAACATTTTATCTTTTGCTCCCACCTCCTTAGCCATCAAACGTCGTCTCAGCGTATTCCACTAGGATGAATATCATAGGTTGTTATTTATGCTCCCCTAACAGTCTCTTTGTTCAATCATCTTTATCGGTACACATACTTCTTATTTCAATTATAAGGTATCATTCTCCTTATTCAAACTCAAAATTCGTACTCATTTCCAATTTCTTAGTAAGATTCACAATTTCCAAACCCTCAATTTGAGTTTTGTTCATGTGAAACCGATCAACTCCATTCTGTACTCTTTATTACACGAGATTTAATAACCTCAATATCCAAATTTGTGATACATTGCTATTGAATTTTCCATTCAATGCGTCTGATTACAACACTAGCTATACCCGTATAGTATTCATTTGTACAATCATAATCCTTCAAATAATTCTATCTATTGTTTCGGTCTCGTATTCCATCCTTTCAACTCAATATTTACCTCAAATTAAATGGACTGTGTATTTCAAAATGTTTCTGTATTTATAATGTCTCCAAACTTTCAAACGACCACCATGGCAGTAAGTTCCAAATTCATACATCAATTAATCATCTCATGAGGCTTAATTGTCTCCCTGCATATGAAATCACTTTATCATGCTACATTGGATTTTATCTTAAACTCTTATACAACATCATTGTACACCATAAAATCTCTAAATCCAAATGATATAATTAAATCGGTGTTATAATTCCTCAAAATTCTCTTTACTTTCATTACTCATACGATTTACACATTTTTCCTCAAGTATTCAAACTATTCTTCTCAACTTTTCGATTACATTTAATATATCATCCAATGTTTCTTGGATTGCTTTAATTTCTAATTCCATAGTGCTATTGGGGTATTTGTTAACTCAAACAAATATTTCCAAAGCTCCATATGTCCATGATTAGTTCTCGTAATTCCTTAAATAACTAATTCCTCCATAAGGTAACACTATCTCATGTTATTTTCAGTTTCGCAATTGACTTCATCTCTCGAATGTTTTTCTCAATTCCTTCGATTTTTCTCTGATTTCACATTGACTTATTTTCCTATCTACTCATTCATACTAATTTCTCCACACATTTCAATTTATTTGCAATCTTAATGTTGGACCCCGTTTCGGGAGTCCAACACTTAAACCATAAAATGTGGGCATGTTCCAATTAAATCTCCTAGACCATTTTCGATTCATCTTTACACCTTTATGCTTTGGTATCATAACATGTGGGCCTTGTTTCTGGAGTCCTACTCTTAAGTCATGAAACCAAAAATGTTGGGTCCTAGTCCAGAAGTTTGCCGCGGTGAGCAGAAAGGCATTTGGAAACTACAAGATAGTTAGCTTTTGTACTAAGTTAGTTTGATTTTTAAGTAGCTTTAGTGGCGTATCGAACATGAACATCCATGTGTAATTTTTTTATTAAGCGAATGATGTCATTTTATAAGTGATTAAAGCTTTGTAAAACTCCTTCCTTTTGAGGTTATTGAATGCGAATTGTTGTTATATATATACAAGTGAGATGTGTTATAGAAAAAGGAATGATAGGAAATTGTGAAGGATGAGAAATTGTGGTAAGCAAGGAGTTAAATGAGTAAAGAGGTTAAAGAGTACGATGAAATAACATTGGTAGTTGAATTGTCATGAAATGATGCTACCTTAGAGGGAGCGAATTTGGGACAACTTAGAGTGAAAGTAAGGTTTGGATAGATGGAGAAGCCTAGGGAAGGCTCTTAAGTGAACCTTCCCAAAAGGTGTTACTATGGTCAATTTTGCATTTTCGTCGCGGCGAAGTCAGGTTTCTTGCTGCGACATAATTATCCCGAGAGGAGCAAGAGGGAAAATTTTAGACCTTTGCTGTGGCGAACTTTTCCTGAACGGTTTCCACAGAAGTGTTGGCCCGGTTGCCACGGCAAAACATGAAGTTTTCCATGGAAAACTTCTGGACCCAGGACCCAACATTTTTGGTTTCATGACTCAAGAGTAGGACTCCAGAAATGGGGCCCACATGTTATGATATCAAAGCATAAAGATGAATCGAAAATGGTCAAGGAGATTTAATTAGAACACGCCCACATTTTATCGTTTAAGGCTTGGACTCCGAAAATGGGGTCCATCATTTGTGGTATCAGAGCACGAGTTGGGTTCTGAAAATAGGATCCAACACTTAACTTCCTGTGTTTGTAATACATTCATCAGGTCAAATTTGTATCTCCCGAACATATTAACACAGAATATAATGTGAATCTATATAATCCTCATATTAGCAATTAATGTCTCCTCAAATTCAAGAATCAACTCACATAATTGGATACTTACATCAAACAAAATACATACATTCTCAATAGCATACTCTATCTCTTATACCTGAGTCTCCGTTAGGAATAGGATTCTAATATCTACTTTTGATTCATTAATAGTCATTCATTCTTCGAAATGGAACATTTAATTCACGCCGTTTCTCAAAAAGACTTCTTACCTCAATCACCTACACCGTTTCCATAATCTTTATCAATCAACTATGTTCATCAATGTTGTTTCAGCCATTCTTAACACCTCAATATGATCAATTTCAATTGTTTATGGTATTTCAATAATTTCAAATTTTTTTCACACCACACATGATCAAAATATTCTTTATAATAAAGCTCAATGAAATAAGGGGCATATCTGTTTACTCCTATACCATATCCAATTATAGATCTCGTATGTACTCAATCACATTATTCACTAATGTAACCACATTCTCAACTGAGTGCTCCTAATAACTGGTCGACATAACCTTGAGGACTTCTACATATATCACCATCATTCGTTTCACTTTCCATACTACGTTCTTAATCAATTTAGAAGCATAAACACATGGCCATCATAACATTCTGATATCGAATTCACTAACATAATCTTCTACCGGATCATAACTCTTATCACACCAATTAAACAATCATTTTCAATTCCAAGGTCAACCTTTCCATTCCACTTTACTTATATACCTTAAATTTTGTCATTTCCACCTTTGTCTCTATTTCTTTCTCAGTCAATTCACGAAAACCCTTTTCACATCCATATCAATTCAAGTACATATCCACAACGAAATTTTGTTACCATACTCACTGACATAACCCCAAATATTGAATCGACGTCTAATATATCGGACTACGCCATATTTCTTATTTCTAAATATCCACAAACTTTCCTTATCTAACACTCTAACAGAACACCATTCTTCTCATCATTTCTAATAATCCAAACTCTTAACGGAAGTTCATACATGCGATTCATGCGGTTGCAATTACTGGGATTCTAAACTCATCAGTACCCTTCTCTAATGGTGAGGAATCAGGTGCAGCAGATCCTTGTAAAACTCTTCGTGTTCTTTAACAAGGTGGCATTTTACTCCTTCGATAAGACACTCTCTTTCAGCTTACTTTTATTTTAATCTTATTTCCAGCATGTATGTATGATATGCATGTCATTAAAAGTAACACAACTGTTCATAATGCACAAGTAATCATATAACATAACAATTCGTCCTACTATGCATTCTAAGCCTAGGAAAAAGCCTAAGCTCTGATACCAAACAATGTTGGACCCCGCTTCCGGAGCCTAACATTCAGAATCATAAAACTGTTAAATCTCATTGCGAATTTTCTTAAATAATAAACGCATATGCAGAAAATCGATAATCAAACGGCTCGATTCATTTAAAACAAATTCAGTCACAAAGGATGCAAATATTATTGAACACATCAGAGTTTCAGTAACCATTTGGGCCCATTACAGAACAAAATGCTTATTTTCATAATATCTTTACATTTCCAAAACTATTCCTTTGGCTTAATATAAAATACACAATACAAAAAAAAATACATATGATACAATTGAATGCTTATGCTTAATATGATTCTAGATATCAAAAATTTCTGAACTAACTTAATTA
>JANIHZ010000006.1:6957096-6970147 GCA_027478365.1 Erythroxylum rufum | reverse complement strand
TTGTGCAATTTGGTGAAACCTAGACTAAGTGAGGGTTTTGTGACCATTCTGATTGGGAACAATTTTAGAGAATTCTGCGAATTGAATTGGCTTACGTGATCTTCTGAAAAGTTTTAGATGAAGTATTTATCTTGAAAATGGCATATAGCATTCAATTTTTAGATAACATAATTGGGACTTATGAATTTTCAAAGACTGGACTGAAATTAGGTCATTGACTGATGGTCAGGGCAGAAAATTGTATGATAGTTTTGAGATTGATATCACTGGAATTGGCTTCGAAGCCCTTCATGAGAAGTGTAGTAATATTTTTTTTCTTTTCATAGGTATAAATTATGCAATTTTTTGACAATTGTGCAAGGAGATATACTGTTTTGAAATTTGCTGTTCAGATTGGGTCATTTCTGTGGGCAGAACATTGATTGAATTATTTGACCTATTTAGAAATTGAATTGGGATACAAGTTGCTCATGAAAGTTGTAGAACACATTTGTTTTTCTCCATTGGTATTTATTTTGTAATTGTTTGACTGAAGAAATGGAAAGTTATTGAATGTACAATGTACTGTACTGTTTTGAGAGGCATTGACTGGGCAATAGCTTTGACTGAATTTTTGACACCTTTAGGGGTGAAATTGATTGTTGGAGTCTTCATGAAACTTGTAGAGTTTTTCATGATCCTTCCAACGAGATATAGTTTGTATTGTTCTGAATTGTGTTTAAAGAGATATACTTGATTGAATTTCCGTTGAAAGAAAAAGGAAAAGGGGGAGACAGAACCTCGCCCCATCGCGAGGGCGACGCCTTGCGAGGGCGAGGCGAGACGGCCCTCTCGCGAGGGTGACATCTTACCCTCGCGAGAATGCAAGGTAGCTCACGAGGGCGAGGGCTTGCCCCCGCGAGGCAGATGAAATTTTTATTTTTTTATTTTAATTGAATTTTGAGCTTCTTTAGCTAATAACTTTTCCGTCCGACGTCCGATTGACCTGATTCTTGAGGCATCGGATTCATAGAATACTTAATTTTATTTTCTAATAGATTGGAAATTTTTGGAAGGAAAATTGATGGGGGTCCGAGAAATGGTTCTTTAATCACTGTTTGATTGATTTTGAGACCTATAAAGGTCCGAATTGAGTACCGTCAGTACCGTTAGCTATCTAAATTTTATAGGATTAAAGCCAGGAATATCATGAACATGCATTGTGTATCTTCTAATTGTTACATGTGCATTCTGAACTGTTTCTAAATAATGTTTGTCTTACTGTAACTGTTATAGAGGTACTCTTGGAGCGTCGGTGGCCGACGTCACTCAGATTAGCTCGAAAGTACAGGTGAGTAACCTAGATCGTTCACTCAATTATTATATGTCTAATGTGGGGAATAATAGAGGGATTAGGATTGTGTTTGTCCATGACTGAATTCCGGACACGGATGGTCCGATGAATTGGAAGAGCTGACGTAGAAGTGTTTTGGATGTATACTGTGTGATATACTGTGAATATGGTGAATACTATGAATACTGTGACTACTGTGATCCATTGTGAATTTTGTGAATACTGCGATACGTTATGAATACTGTGACTACTGTGAATACTGTACTACATTGTGAATACTGTGATACATGGTAAATACTGTGACTACTGTGCTTTGTTTCCTTGCCTCTACTGGGGCAGACTGCTTTCTATGGACTGTTAATTAGACATATGCATTTCATACACAACTGCATAAACGGCTAATAATAACAGTTATGATCAGAGTCGCCACTAATACTGATACTGATACTGAAAAAGAGCCTCAAGCTCGTAGGGAGTCCTACTCTCTAGATGCCAAGCGTCCACTGAATAGTATTTACTGTTTACGCGCTCGGTCACAATACTGTAATAAAATTGAAAGTGTCACATGTGCATTGCATACATACTGTACTGACTAACTGCATACCAGAAATGCCTTTTGCTATTTGTGACTGTATTATTACTGTATTTCTAACTGTGCTAATGTGCTTGTATGATGCATGAATTGGGCGAACCATCGATGATGGTTCCTCATTGAATTCGCAAAACTCACCCAAAATTTGCATCTATTTTTCAGGTCTTGAAGAATACCCCGTTTGACACGGGAGTATGTCTACTATAGGCAAGTGAAGGTTAGAGGTTGGGATCAATTCGCGTCTGCATTAGTGTTCAATAGAATTGGATTCCAAAATGATACTTTGTATTTGTAATGGGCCAATGTGGTTCTGTTATTTGTACATGAAATGATTATTGTAAATTATTGTTGACATAACTGAAAATGATTGTGTTAACTGAAAATGTTTATTTCTGAACGAGGGTTCAGATTATTACTGTCTCTTCTGCACGAATAAATGGTTTTTAAAAAAAATGTCTTACTGAGTTTCGACTGACTGATGTAGTACGCCACCCTTGTGGGACATAGACTCAGATATCACCAACAATATCGGGTTCGGGTCACGCGGGAGTGGGGTGTTACATCAACTTTGACCAAGGTGGAGAATAATATGGTAGAAATGAAGATTTAGGTTAATAGCAACTAAGACCTTTTACTGAATACCTAGATGAATGTGGAATTTTCCTATATGACACTATATTAGGCACTTCTAACATAAATGGTGTAGTTAAAAGACGAAGCGGGACACTTAAGGATATGATAAGGAGTATGATTTCTCATACCATCTTACCATAATTCCACTAAGGTGAGGCATTAAAGATTGCAGCTTACTTACTTGATAGAGATCCAACTAAAGCAACTACCAAAACTCCTTATGAGTTATGGACAAGTAAGAAACCTAACTTAAACCATTTACACATTTAGGGTTTTCCAATAGAGGCTAGGTTGTATAGGATAAATGAAGATAAACTGGACTCAAGAATTGTCAGTTGTTATTTTATTGGATATTCTAAAAGATATAGGGGTTTCAATTTTTATGATCCTATAACTAAAGGAATTTTTGGAATAGGGGATGCCCAATTCTTGAAGGAAGTTGAGTTTGTGGGTAGGAGAAAAGATAAAAGACTTTGTCTTTGAGAAAAAAAGTGTTATTATTCCTCAAGTGGTTGTTGACATCAGTAAAAAGCAACTCCAAATCAAGAAAAAATTCATCCCGTACAAATTTAAGAAGTTATTCCAAAATATTAAACTCAACAACCTCAAAAACCAATACCACTAAGAAGATCCACTAAAGAGACAAGAAATGCAATTCCAGATGATTATGTTATACATCTTCAAGAAAATTTGTATAACATTAGGATAGTGGAAGATGATCTAGTTAACTTCCATTAAGTCATACAAAGTTCTAACTCTCAAAAGTGAATTGAAGCCAGGAATGAGGAAATGAAGTTTATAAAAGGCAATGATGTTTAAGATCTTGTCCCATTACCTGAAGGTGTAAATCCCATCAGTTGCAAATGGATATTTATGATCAAAAGGGGTTCTAATAGTAAAGTGGAAAGATGTAAGGCACGTCTAGTTACTAAAGGCTTCACTCAGAAGAAATGATTACAAGGAGACTTTCTATCCAGTTTATTTAAAAGACTCTTTTAGAATCACCACGGCATTAGTGGTGCACTTTGACACTGAGTTACACAAAATGGATATTAAAATTGCATTTCTCAATGGCAGCATTAATGAGATGATTTATATGGTACAATTAGAACATTTTGTATTAAGAGACCTAAAAGAAAATAGTTTGTAGATTAAAGAAACTCATTTATGGACTCAAACAGACTTCTCATTAATGGTATTACAATTTTCATCAATGGGAGCAAATATACTTTTCTAGTTTTGTATATCGATGATATAATGCTTACCAGTAATGATGTACACTTATTGTACTAAACTAAAAGAATTTTATCTCAAAATTTTGAGATGAAAAATCGTAGTGATGCCTCTTTTTTATTAGGGATACAAATACATCAAGATCATTCTCATAGTATTCTTGGATTATCACAAAAATTCTATAACAAGAAGGTTCTTAATAGACTTGCACACAAATTGTAATCTAGGTAATTCCCTTATATCTAAAGGAGACAAATTTATTCTCTGTTAGTACCCTAATAATGATTTTAGGGCTAAAGAGATGCAAATGATTTATTATGCATCAATACTAGGGGGTTTTATTTATGTTCAAGCATGTACCCATCCAAATATTGCATACGTTGTTGGAATACTAGGGAGATATTTGAGCAATCCTAAACTAAAGCATTGTGCAATAGCCAAAAGAGTCGTAAGTTATCTATAGAAAACTAAAGACTATATGTTCACATATAGGAGATCGGATAAGCTTGAGATCATTGGGTATTATGATTCTAATTTTACCAGATGCCAAGATTGTAAGAAATCTACTTCAGACTATATCTTTCTATTGGCTGGAGGGGTTATTTCCTGGAAGAGTACTAAGAAAACATTCATAACATATTATACCATGGCAATGGAGTTTATATCATGTTATGAAGCATCCAATCATGGGATATGGCTATAAACTTTTGTTAGAAAGCTACAAATTCTAAATGGCATTGATAGGCCTATAAACATATTTTATGACAATAATTTAGCAATCTTGTATTCTAACAACAATAGGAACTCGACAAATTCTAAGCATATAGACATCAAGTTTCTAATGGTTAAAAGAAGAGTTTATAGTGATCACATGTCTATTAAGCATATTGAAACAAACTTCATGGCTGCGAATCCTCTTATTAAAGGACTACAACCTAAGGTCTTTCATAAGCATACTGCTCGTATAAGTATAGTACATTACGAGGATGTTACGATTTAGTGAGAGTTTTTATCCTTAATATTTTTCAAAAAATAGGCACATTATATAGTTATTTTATAGTTAACACTACAGTAATAAAGTTAACAATTTATTTCCAATCTAATTGTATTATTCGATTTTATCCCATAAGGAATAACGTTTACAGATTAAATTTTAAAGGAGGGCTACTTGGAAATAGTTATGTTAAGATCACATTGTATGAAATTTCTATGCTACACATCCATTCCTGATCCATGTTCATTCATCTACACTAATATATGAGACCATTGATGGGTTTAATTACCCTTAATGTAACGAAAACCGCTTTAATCCCTTATTGTTATATATGATGGACAACAATTTTCTAGATACCTTTAGTGATGATAGAAATGGAAAATAATGCTCAACAATGAGTCTTAGAAAGAAAACATAAGTCAAACTGACAAAACATTACACGCTTTATTCTAAACCAAAATTTTCACTAGGTCAATCGATTAGAACATGCTTAAATTTGATGTTAAACAATAAGTCTATATGAACTTATCTCTCACTACCATAGATTACACAAACACATTTAATATCCTCATATAGCCTTAATGCATATCAGATAACATAAATCAATCACCACAATACATCAATTCACTCAAAATACTTACTCGATAAAATATAATTATAAACAACAGTTAGAAATATGCTAGTGCCTCAATAACAACTTAAATCACACATATAAATGCAATTTTAACTATACATCATGTATCATGCAATTGACACACGTTCAATATGAATAAAAAATCTAACATTATATCAATTTTGCAAAAAACTCTAATTCACCATAACCTGATTTAGGGTTTAAGCAATTATTCTCAAAATTGAGAAATTGAAATATGTAAACAAATCATCGTAATATAAATAAATAATCAATAACATAAATAATTAAGACGATCAACATAAAAAACCCTAATTTATATATACTACCTATCAATCATATGAAAAGTACCTTAAATCTCATTTTGTATGTTAAAAATTTTGCAAATGTTACCTGAATCTTGTCAATGTTATTTAAATAACTAAACTTTCCTTCTTTACTTCTCAATTATTAGTATTAACATAATTAATTAATCCTACATTCTAAATATATAATATCAAAATCCAACTTAATCTTCACTACTGAACGATCTTTTTAAGGAATTAAACCATCAAAATCATAATCTAAAATTTTAGCGTCTCACAAGCAATTATACTAGACTAAAATGGACAAAGCAATTCTCTCCCTAATGTCGACATTTATCTTTTCAAAGTTTGTTTGAACACGTCAAGGATAATAAATAATTGGTTCTTGTTGAAGCGTTGCTTTCTTGTTGTGATGGAAAAGAAGGCTACTAGCTGGCTGTTGGAGCTTTCTTCATCTCTTCAGGAAGACTATCGTACGTGTTAGGCGCATGATTTCGGAAAATTAAAGATTTAGATATGAATTGTTTCATGGTAATGAATCATTCAGTATTTTTATTTTTTATTTATTTATTGAATATGGTCATTTCAATTCTTCTAAAATTTTAAATTAAAATTTAACCTTCTTAACTTATAAATCATTTAGAATTTTATACATTTACGTTAAAAATGTTTAGCACCGTAACTTAATTTTTTTCTATCTTGCATGTCTTATCCTTTATCGCACTTGAATAATAATAAAAAGGCCAAAACAAAAACAGAAGCCACAGCACGCAGAGCTGTCCCTCCTTGTGTATATAAACCAAAGCCAAGAAGGCAAGAACTAACACGAACAAACCTCTCAATAGTCAGTAAACAATGAATGCGCTTGGCGTTCTACACCTGCTTTTCAGTGCCTGTCTTCTATTCACTTTCCAAGCCTCTTCGGCCGTAAATGAGAGGTCCACGTATATTGTACACATGGACAAGTCCATAATGCCTAAAATTTTTCTGAGCCATGAACAATGGTACTCTTCAATCTTTCGTTCCATTAAATCTACGCCTCAGACCCCGACTACGGACTCGCTTATATACACATATGACAATGTTGCCAATGCGTTTAGTGCGGTTCTGTCTCCAGAGGAACTTGAAGCCATAAAGAAGAGGCCAGGTTTTGTTTCAGCTTACGAAGACAAGACTGTAACTGTTGACACCACCCACACTACCGATTTCCTTTCCTTAAGTCCCTTCTCTGGTTTATGGCCCGCTTCGGATTTCGGAAAAGATGTAATAATTGGTGTTATTGATACAGGGGTTTGGCCAGAGAGTGAGAGTTTTAAGGATGATGGCATGACGCCTGTGCCATCTAGATGGAAGGGCATTTGTGAGGAAGGACAAGAATTCAATTCCTCCATGTGTAACTCAAAGTTAATTGGAGCTAGATATTTCAACAAAGGAGTGATAGCTGCAAATCCTGGGATTAACATCAGCATGAATTCAGCCAGAGATACTCAAGGCCATGGCACTCACACTTCATCAACAGCAGCTGGAAACTACGTCAAAGATGCTACATTCTTTGGCTATGCTACTGGAACAGCAAGGGGTGTGGCACCACGATCAAGGGTGGCCATGTACAAGGTGCTGTGGGATGAGGGTAGATATGCAGTTGATGTTCTTGCTGGAATGGACCAAGCAGTCAATGATGGTGTCGATGTGATTTCTATCTCTATGGGATTCGATGAGGTGCCACTGTATGAGGATCCTATAGCAATTGCCTCGTTTGCTGCGATGGAGAAGGGCGTGTTGGTGTCATCTTCAGCAGGAAATCACGGGCCAACTCTAGGCATCTTGCACAACGGAATACCATGGGTGTTAACCGTTGCTGCAGGCTCTGTAGATCGTTCTTTTGCCGGGGAATTTATTTTAGGCAATGGCGTAACTATGAGTGGGTGGACTCTATTCCCAGCGATTGACATTATAGAGAAACAACTTATTATCTACAATAAGACCATATCAGCTTGCAACTCCACTGTGTTGCTATCACATGCTCCATCAGCTGTCATCTTGTGTGATGACATTGGGGATTTCTACACCCAAATGTATACAATTGCAAATATGTCAAATGTGCTCGGTGCTATATTTGTGGCTGAAGAACCTTCATTGCAGGAATTTTCCGATTCTCCTTGTCCTGGAGTTGTCATAAGCCCAAATGACGCTCAACGAGTTATGCATTATGTCAGAACTGCTACAAACCCTGTGGTAACTATAAAATTTCAGCAAACTATTTTGGGTTCAAAACCTGCACCAGTTGCAGCTTCTTACACTTCAAATGGTCCTTCTCCAAGCTATCCGGGTATTTTAAAACCCGACGTAATGGCTCCAGGGACACTTGTTCTAGCCTCTTGGGTTCCAAATATTTCTAGCACAACCATTGGTGCGAATATACCCTTGTTTAGCAATTTTGCGTTGCTTTCTGGGACGTCGATGGCTTGTCCTCATGCTTCTGGCGTTGCTGCACTTCTTAGAAGTGCACACCCAGAATGGAGTCCTGCTGCTATTAGGTCCGCCATGATTACGACAGCAGATCCGTTGGACAACACTCTCAATTCAATCAGAGACAATGGTAGGAATTTAGAGTCTGCATCCCCTTTAGCTATAGGAGCAGGACAAATTGACCCCAACCGAGCACTAGACCCTGGTTTGATTTATGATGCTACTCCACAAGACTATGTGAATCTCTTATGTTCCATGAACTACACTAAAAAGCAAATCTTGACCATCACCAGATCAACCAAGTATTCTTGCTCAAAACGTTCGCCTGATCTTAACTATCCATCCTTCATTGCATTTTATGACAGCAAAACATACTCGGCACATAAGAGTTATGACAGGACTGTCACAAATGATGGAAAAGGTGGTGCAGTTTATAAGGCCGTGGTAATTGCCCCAAAGGGTTCCGTTGTTGATGTCTCGCCACGAATTTTGAGATTTGCACAAGTCTATGAGAAGCAAAATTTCACATTGAGCATAAGATACTCTAAGAAGAAGAATAAAGGAGTTTCATTTGGTTCCCTCGTGTGGATTGAAGTGAATGGAAACCACAGAGTATCAAGCCCTATAGTAATATCTCCTGTGGTTCGTACATGGTGAGTTTTCTATGCACACAGTGTCAAGCCCTATAGTAATATCTCCCGTGGTTCGTACATGGTGAGTTTTCTATGTTTAAAAAATAAAGCAAATTTTATGAACTGTCTGTAATCAAATTTATTTGGGCTAAAAGTCCAATTTAAAACTCAACATTTGTAACAAAATAAAGAACAGAACATAACATATCCAAACATTTAAATTGAATAACAACATTTTCAAAACATTCAAAACAGATTTTAAGTGAATGAAAAATTCAATTGAGCATTAGTTAAACGATACTAAATGTTAACATGGCATTATTTTTTATTTTTAAATAAAAAAGGTCCCCCTACTACATAAAAGTGGAATTCACTTTTTGATTAATTTGAAATTTTAATTATATGATAGTGGGATCTATTTTTTATTTAAAATATAAAAATAATATTATGTCAGTATTGAAATGACATTTAATTAACATAGAGTTAATTTTGTTAAATTTTTCGTCCATTTAAAATATGGTCTAAGCATTTATAAAACGTTAAGGTTCAATTTAAAAACTATAAAATGAAAAAATTAAAGTTGTATTATATTGTAGACGTTGAGGATTAAAATATCCTCTTAGTCAATTTATTTCATCTTTTGATTGTTAACTGACAAGTAGATGAGAGGACTCTCAAAACTCTAGATACTAAGTTAAATATAAAATCCACGAAATTACATCAGTGGGGACTATACTACATTCAAAGTTCAATATTAGAATAATTATAGTTTTTTTTTTCACTTTGTCACGTAAAGAAAGAAACACGATAAATATTTTGAAATGACTATTATAAATTTAACATTATAATTATTTTTAAAAAATTGGCTTTACCAACAACAAATTGAAGATATGCTAAGATTTTTTTAGTACTTAGTTAAAGAAGTGCATGTTCCAATGGATAAAATTAGCATTCACTGCAACAAAGCCGGGAAAAGGTTATGGTTTTTTTTTTTTTTTTGGCTATGTTTTTAAAATTGTAGATAAAGATCAATATTTGGTGACCATTTTTTAAAATCATCACCAAAAGGTAGACATCGCCACCAAAAGATAAACTTTTAGCGACCATTTTCGAAATCGTATCTAAAAGGTTGAGTTTTCGCAATGATTTTAAAAATTGTCAGAAAATCTCAACCTTTAGTTGCGATTTCGAAAAATTGGTCCCAATGTTAATCTTTTGGGGACGATTTTAGAACTGTCCCAAAACACCAAATAAAGATTAGCAATGATTTACGAAAACGTCACGAAATCTAGTGTTTATGCGGAAAAAACTGACAGTTTATCATTTATGAAACTTAATATCGACTTTCTCCTCCAGTGTCCTCCTCTCTCACACATTTGAAGCCTTCTTCACCGTCCTCTATTTTGCCTTTCCAGCCTCCTCTCCAAGACTCTCTTGAGTTTCCAGTCTCCTCCACCGTCATGCTCTCTAGCGTTTCCACCGTCGCGCTGTCTAGCATTTCCACCGTCCTCCTGCGACCTCGTCTCTTGCGTCTCAAGCCTCCTCCAACGTCCTCCTCACTTTTCCAACCTCCTCATTGTGTTCCAGCTGTCGCCTTCCAACTTCATCCTCGTGTTTCAACCTCTCACCAATATATCATCTTCACCGTATTTTTCAGAACCCATTTACCGTATAGTTTAGGTAATTTACCAAAATGATTATTTTTCACTCAATCCTTTCATTCTCTTTGTTAATTTGGTGGGTACTTTTTCAGTTCCTTTCCTAGGTAGTCACAACCAGTCAATTTTTTCAGTTCCTTTCCTAGGTAGTCACAACCAGTCAATTGTTTGGATAGAAAGAAAGATAGTGACTTTTATGGAGATGGGATCTCACTGCCCATTATGTGTTTGCAGATAAGATTCACAGCAAAATCCGTACCGGTTTCGTCGATACGGATAAACCTAGCTAGTTGTTCTACTTATATTGTAATTTTCTTTTTTATCTTAATATTTATAATTTGTAAACCGATCCTTTTATTTATTATTTTATCTATAAAAACTATTAAAATTATAATTAAATTCTTGTATACCAAGAATATTCTTTTGTTCATATAATTTAATGATATTTTATTTTTTATGTATAATACTTTAAATTATCGATTATTATCGTATAATTAATTAATAACAAAAATTTTAATATTATAAAATAATATGAATTAAAAATATCACAAATAATTATAATTCAACATGATATATCATTTCGTTAAAACGTATATTAAAAATTTAACTGTATTTTACAAAAACGTAGCTAAAAATATTAGGCTACGATTTTAGAAACATATCTAAAAATATTTATCTACATTTATAAAAGCGTAGCTAATAATTTTTTGCTACAAAAAATAACGTAGCCAAAAGGTATTGGCAACGATTTTACAAAACTTCACTAATACTCTTTAACTATGAAAATAAAGCGTAAGCAAAAATTATTAGTGACGATCAGCCAAAAACGTCGCCTATAGTTTTTAGTTACGAGGATTCGACGACGATTTTGACGACGAATATAAATCGTCACTAATTATTGTTAGCGACAATTTTTGGACTTTTAGTATAATATGACGAAAAGTTAGTTGTGTTAAATTTTTATCCACTTAAGGTTTGGTTTGAATATTTTAAAAACGTTAGGGTTCAATTTAAACGCTTCAAAATGTTAGAATCTGTTTTATATTATGATGTAAATGTTGACATTCAAAATACACTTACATTGCTGAAAACACCCGATTCATTTCAATTCGACCATACACTTGCTAGTCATATTCTCTCTTTTTCAAGTTTTACGACTATAACCTCTTACCTAAGAAAAATAATTATCAAGACCAGCATAAAAGTTTTATCTAGTAGCATAAAATCTTGTCTCATGTATTTGGTTTTAGATAATGTTTTGTGCAATCATAGTTGATTTCGACCGGCCAAAATAGAAATAGTAAAGGCCAGCTGCACCTATAAGATTTTTTTACTCACTAGACAATTGCGATTTTTTGTTTTTTTTTTTAATGTACAGGACAATTGTGATTCTTGGAACGACAAAAAGACAACGACGAAGGACTGTGGTTGCCAGAAAATTAACAAGTTTCTTAAGATAAGAAAAAAGTCAGGAACCAGAAGATTTAATACTATATTCCTCGTTATAGAGGTTGCCAAGAAAGTAATGTTGATTAAAACACTCCCAAGAAAATTACAATATTTGTTCCTACTTAGTTAAATGTTACTGCAGCAAATTTATCCTCAAAAGGAAGTGTTAAAATTTTTTATGATAGATTGACTATGTACTGTACTTTATTTACATGCCAGAATATACAATTAATGTAAGCCAAACTTGAATCACAGTCAAAAATAAGTTGACTGCCGCACTTTTGCTAGCCAAAATGTAATATTTCTTAGATCAGTCTCTCTTTAAGTGTTCTGATAATGTTAATATTCAGAAAAATTATGATATTAGTGGTTTTATAACTGGTAAAATTTGTTCCTTTCAGGTTTAAATCATGAAAATAGTCTCCTTGTAAAAAAGTACAAGGGAAAGGTTTCGTACATCAATGACCCTCCCTTAACTCTCGTAAAGCAGAGCATCTTGTGTACTGAGTACGTTCACTTTTTTATCTTATGAAAAACTACCCATTAACAATTTCTTAGTAGGATAGAGGTAGGTAACTACCTTTTAGGAAGTGTTTTTTTTTTTAATTTGAGTCTCTTAATTGCAAACAATATTTTAATTAAGTCTTCTAATTCACATTTTATTTTATATACCTATAATGGGGAAATCAAGGGATTAATTATGATATCTCCCACTCGCACATTATATGTACTAAATTAAAATTAGATTTTATAATCATTGCTAACATATTTGATAATCTAATGGGTCTCACGTATAGAATGGGTTGAATTAGATAAATTAAAACTCATTTTTAATTTATCTTTAATTCTCCAATTAAACAATTTATAATCATAGATCAAGATTGGCGTCTAGTAATGCATTATGACCACCCAAATATTTAGGAATGTCAAAGTGGTTTTGACTAACCTTTCCGTGTATAATTTTTTCATATATTTCAATCCTTTCATCATACAATATTTCGATTAGAAATAGAGCATGAAATTAATGTCTACTCTATTTTGAGTCTAATCATATTAGTTCTCTGCCATTAGCTATCAATTCAATTAATGACATTTGTAAACTATTTACAAAACATCATTTCA
>JANIHZ010000006.1:6880023-6896116 GCA_027478365.1 Erythroxylum rufum | reverse complement strand
TTATTGC
Source organism: Erythroxylum rufum (assembly GCA_027478365.1). NCBI lineage: Eukaryota > Viridiplantae > Streptophyta > Magnoliopsida > Malpighiales > Erythroxylaceae > Erythroxylum > Erythroxylum rufum. Next base: position 6,896,109 of record JANIHZ010000006.1, on the reverse strand, counting down.
TGGTTTCAATTTTAATTAAATACACTGGGCATTTTCACTGCGCATTTGCGCAGAGATAATCTGCTAGTTGATTTTAATGAACCAAACTGTTTACCTCAATAACATAGCCTTTGAAATGAACCGTATGGTTTGGGTTCTTTTCCATCTGTAAAACCTAACTCCGAGTGGATGTTTTTAAGTGGGATTATATTTTTGACCTAAGAAAGCTAATTCAGAGTGTGGACAGCACAATGCATACCAAGACAGACTCCGAAGTCACAAGCCTCGCACCTTCGTCTCCCACAAGATCTCCTCGCCGACCAGTCTACTTCGTGCAAAGCCCTTCTCGAGACTCTCACGATGGGGAGAAGACGACAACGTCGTTTCACTCCACCCCGGTGCTCAGCCCAATGGGATCGCCGCCGCATTCTCACTCCTCCCTTGGGCAGCACTCGCGCGAGTCCTCCACGAGTCGGTTTTCTGGCTCGTTGAAGCCCGGATCGCGCAAGATCTCGCCAAACGACGCGTCGAGAGGTGGTCAGAGAAAGGGACAGAAACAATGGAAAGAGTGTGATGTGATAGAAGAAGAGGGGCTTCTTGAAGATGAAGAACGTCAAAAGGGTCTCCCTCGTCGCTGCTATTTTCTCGCTTTTGTACTTGGTTTCTTCCTTCTGTTCTCTCTATTTTCGTTAATCCTTTGGGGTGCAAGTAGGCCACAGAAGCCAAAGATCACGGTGAAGGTATTTTTGTTCTCATTTCCCAATTTAATGGAATTTTGTTGAAATTGTTGGGATTCTTAATTGTTTCTTATTGCAGAGCATCACAATTGAGCAATTCACGATCCAAGCTGGGTCCGACTCTACTGGGGTGGCTACTGATATGATCACAGTGAACTCCACCTTGAGACTGATCTACCGCAACACGGGCACATTCTTTGGTGTTCACGTAACATCATCTCCGGTAGATCTGTCATTTTCTGATATTGCCATAGCCTCAGGATCCGTAAGATACTTCGACTGTAACCCTTTATTTCATTTCAATTCAGATTCCAGTCTAATAGAATTCCTAAATCATTGTTCATATGGGTGTGGCAGATTAAGAGGTTTTACCAATCCAGAAGGAGCCAGAGACAGGTGGCCATATCCCTCATGAGCGATAAAATCCCACTGTACGGAAGTGGAGCTGGTTTGAGCAGTTCGACGGGCACAATTACCGTGCCGGTGCCCCTGAAACTGAACTTCATTGTCAAATCTAAAGCCTACGTCTTGGGGAAGTTGGTGAAACCGAAATTCTACAAGAAAATCGAGTGCCAATTTACTTTCGATTCAAAGAAACTCAACACTGCAATTTCACTAAAAAGTTCTTGCACATATGATTGATTACAATTAAATATATTTTCTTTTTGGTGGTTTTGAGAAAGAGGCATGGAGGTGAGGTACAGCTCAACGGGCACAAGAGACACGCGGTTTCTGACTTTTTGATTGCCCAAACTGACCTGAAAGTGGTGAAGTGAAACATTGGATTCGGTGATGACGTGCGAGTGACTCCAATCCCCATTTTTTCTCCATTTCGACTTCTTATTCAATCCTGGTTTTGTTAATTAATGTAAAAGTGGATAATATATATATATATATTCATTAGTATATCATTACTTTGTGTTCGTTCTGAACATGCAATAGACGTTACAATTTCTTGCAGTTTTTGTCACATTATGTGTTCTCTCGTGATACTGGTTCATGTGTGTAATGGCAGTTTCTGTTCAAAATTTTATGTCGCATTGTTGCAAAGACAGCCGGATCCAGTTGGCGATGACACCAAAAGTGGAGTATAGTTGTAAAATGGTACATATAATAACTAATAAATGTTCATACACGTGAACATCAAATTATGACAATAGGCTGGTTCCGGTTTAGGCTTGGCCCAATTGGAGGCTGACTGGCCCTCAGTTAAACAGACCTAAGGCAGACAGATTTATTATTATTATTTTTAAAAAAAGTGATATCATATTGTCATTTTCAGTAGGCTTTGGGTTAGGGGGCAGACAGATTTATTATTATTATTTTTAAAAAAAGTGATATCATATTGTCATTTTCAGTAGGCTTTGGGTTAGGTTAGACATAGACCTCGTCAAAAATTCCAACGCATCAATTGCCATACTTAAAGAAGGGCGCATTATTGGCGATTTAGCAAGTATAATTTCTACATGAAAAGTTAATAGGTAAATGCGGTCAGTGTAAGAGCTCGGATCGAGGGTATCGTTAAGGCTAAGAGTTTACTAATAGAATAGAAAGTAATATTATTCTATCATTTGAGATAGAAATTTATAATGAAATGAAATGAGATAGAAGAGGAAAGTTATATAGTACATCTCATTTTATTTTAAACAGTAAGAATAAAAAAATTTCGATTTTGAAGGTTTATAATAGAATATAAAATAATAAACAACTTTACACTATATTATATTATAAACTCTTCTATCCCCAATCGACAATTTTATATTATTATATCTATTTACTTTCATCCTATTATAAACCATTTCATTCCATTAAAAACTTTATGTTTAACAAAATATGTGATGGGCCTCGACCCAACTGAGACTACTGCTAAGGATTAGATTAGCAACATCACTAGGAAATCTACTAGTGAGAGGCAACAGTCCGTGGTCCTCAAAGACCACGTGTTAGGATGATATGCAGTCAGTTAATAAGTTGTTATTTTGGGAATAAAAAGGAAAAAGGTTAGGCATAGCAAGCATGAATTGTATGAGTAATGATTTCATTTTCTCTCTCCCTTCCTCAAATTCTTCCTTCTGAGGGATAGTACACTGTACAATCCTTCCATTTCTTCTTAAACCTTCTATTTCTATACTCGTCAATCTTGTACTGCCGCTATTTCATCAGAATCAATCAGAATATAGCTTCCTCTGTTTCTGCCATTGCTTACATTGTTACTATTTTATTGCCTTGAGTTCATATCATTACACATTTGGTGCTTTCATTGCGCTTTCTCCCCTCCCCGCATGGCTGACGACACTCATTTAGCTAAGCTCGATGCCGTCGTGAACTCCCTTCAATCCACCGTATCATCCCAGCAAGCCACTATGTTGGAAATGTAGAACCAGCTCAAAAACATCACCCGACAGCTCACATGCCTAGGCCAACTTCTCAAAGAAAAGCAGCCACTTTTAACCACTGATCCCCAGCAGCCTGGTTCCGGTGAGTGTAAATTCATCAACCACGCCGAATCCTCCCTTATGGGTAGTCACCGCCATCCGGCCACTGACTACGACTCCGAGGGGGACGAGTTTCCTTTCAAACCAAAGCTAGCCCGCGTTGAGCTTACCAAGTTCGATGGTACTGACCCGGAATTGTGGATCTTTAATGTTAAAGAGTTCTTCGACTTTTATAACACCAATGATACGATTCGCATCACCATGGTCGCATTCCACTTCGACGGCAAGGCTCTCAGGTGGTATCGCTGGATGAGCCAGCTCTCTTATTGGGCTAATTTCACTAAGGCCATGATCAAACGATTTAAGTTGGATGATTTTGAGCCGCCGCAGGGATTGCTATCTAAGCTGTAGCAATTGTCGACGGTGGAGGATTATCATAGTAGGTTTGAAACTCTGTCGAATCAAACTACTGACCTGCCAACATCCTTCTTTGTGGATTGCTTCATGTTTGGCCTCCATCCCGATATCAAAACTGAAGTCCTTTCCTTTCGGCCCACCTCGCTCAACCATGCTATCAGTTTAGCCTGTCTTCAAGAGGCAAAACTTGCGGAAGGTTGTCGTTTCATTAGTAAGGACATTACCTTGGCAGAAAAGAAGTTTGTGAGCCTCGGTATGTTGCCCACACCATTTCCTAGCTCCACTCGACTCGTGCCCCAATCTGACACCTCCAAGCCTGTTACTTGTCGTCTTACCCACGCAGAAGCCCAGCGCCGTCGATATCAAGGTTTATGTTTTTATTGCGATGAGAAATTTGTTCGGGGGCATAAATGTAACAAACCCTAGTTATTTCTTTTGGATGATGACTGCCCTGGCTTCGACGATGAATGTCCCATTTCCGCTGCGCTCACCTCACCGTCTTCCTCCGCCCTGGGTTCTTCTATTGATTTCGAACCGCCTGTTTCGCCACCGGTCATCTCTGACTCTCTCGAGTCCTCCAACTCGAAATCAGGCCCAATTGTCATCTCTTATAACGTACTTTCGGGGTGCCCATCTCCCGCGACACTTTGCTTCTTGGGTCACATCCACGACCACCCAGTTTAGGTCTTGCTTGACAGAGGGAGTACACATAATTTTATTCAAACTCGTGTGGTTCGTTATTTAGGTTTTGAGGTCGACCGCTCAATTCAATTTCCGATCATGGTTGGTAATAGGGACTGTTTGCATAGCAGGGGCAAGATTCATAATGTGCCATTGGTGATTCAAGGCACTGAAATTTCAGTTGATTTTTACGATCTTCCCTTATATGGTTATGATATTGTCTTAGGCGTTAATTGGTTGGCTACTTTGGGGCCTGTTATCACCAATTATGCAGACTATTCTTTTCAATTTGCTTATCAGAATTCGCAGGTTTGCTGGAAAGGTATCACTACCTCGAATCCGCAACAAATTGAGCTTAATTCTCTTCGATGCTGTATTAATGTGGGTTCAGTTGCTGCTTTCTCCAGTTTGTAGATTCACTTTCATCCAGTCGCTGACACTACGACTTCTCAGTCCGCCTTCATCCCGCTTATTCGATAGTTTGCAGACGTTTTTACTCCGATTTTGGGTTTACCTCCTCCGCGGCCTACTGATCATGCTATCCACTTACAACCCGGGTTGAAACCAGTGAATGTTCGCTCGTATTGATACCCACATTATTAGAAGAAGGAGATCGAAAAACAGGTTGCTGCTATGCTTCGAGAGGGCATTATTTGCCCGAGTACGAGTCCCTTTTCTTCTCCAGTACTCTAGGTTAAGAAAAAGGATGGGACATGGAGATTTTGTGTGAATTATCCTGCTCTTAACTCTATCACTATTCGGGATCGATTTCCAATTCCAACGGCGGATGAATTATTCGATGAACTCTTTGGTACCAAGATTTTCTCTAAGTTAGACTTGCTTGCCGGTTTTCATCAAATCTTGGTTAAACCCGATGATGTTTTGAAGATGTTTTTTCAGACTCATAAGGGGCATTACGAATTTCTCGTAATGCCATTCGGCCTTACCAATGCCCCATCTACATTCCAGGCCACGATGACGAGCATTTTTAAATCATTTCTCCGGCACTTTGTTCTTATCTTCTTCGATGACCTATTAGTGTATAGCCGCACCTTGGAGGACCATCACACTCATTTGCAGCAAGTGTTCGAAACCTTATGGGCACATCGGCTGGTAGCTAAAGCAAGTAAATGCATTTTCGGGCAAGATTGCATTGAGTATTTGGGGCACCTTGTCTCGGGCGACGGACTACGTGTAGACCCCTCCAAGATATCCGCCATCCAATCTTGGCTAGTTCCAACTTTTGTTAAAAGTGTCCGCGAATTCCTCGGCTTGGCGAGATATTATCACCGTTTTATTAAGGATTTTGCTAGAACTGCTTCGACTCTTTTGGACTTGCTCAAAAAGGATAATTTCCTTTGGTGCTTTGATTCGCAAACTGCATTTGTCCGGTTGAAAACGGCCCTTAATGAGGCACCTGTGTTGGCTTTACCAGACTTCTCCTCCCCTTTTGTTATTGAAACTGATGCTTCGGGTACGGGTATTGGGGTCATTTTACAGCAACGTGGCCCACCTGTTGCTTATTATAGTCAGAAGCTTTCGCCCCGCATGCAAGGGGCGCTGGCATATCATCGTGAAATGTTCGTTATAACCCAAGCGGTGGGTAAATGGCGACAGTATCTTCTTGGTCGCCGATGCTCTATTGTCACGAACCAAAAAGCCTTAAAAAACTTGACCGCGCAAACGATTCAAACTCCCGAGCAACAACATTGGCTTTACAAGCTAGTTGGCTTTGATTTTGAAGTTTTGTACAGGCCCGGCAAACAGAACACCGTGGGCAATGCTCTTTCTCGTGTTCCAACCGAGTGTTTCATGGCTCTCTCGTTTCTACATCTCGATAGATTGGCTGAATTTTGTAAGCTTAGTACTTCCAATCCTGAATTGCTTCGCATTCATGCTAAAATTGCTGTCGATGAGCCTGGTTTTACTGAATTTTCGATTCATGATGGCCTTGCATTCTTCCGATATCGTTTGGTGGTTCCTAACGACATCAACCTCAAAAATTCAATCCTTGAGGAGTTTCACAACTCTGTAATTGGTGGACATGCCGGAGTTACACGCACATATCTCCGTGTCGCTTCTAATTTTTATTGGGCTTCTATGAAGAAAGATGTCCAATGTTTTGTACACGAATGCTTAACTTGCCAAACGATGAAAGTGTCTCAACTATCGCCCGCCGGCTTGCTCCAATCTATTCTATTGTCGACTCAGGTCTTTGAAGAGGTAACTATGGATTTTATCATGGGTCTCCCCCCTTCTTATAGTAAAACTGTGATATTTGTGGTCATTGATCGGTTATCGAAGTATGGTCACTTCCTCGCTCTTCCTAGTCAATTCATGAGCGTTAAACTCACTGAGGTTTTTCTTAAGGGGGTGATCAAATTGCACGGCATTCCTACCAAGATTATAAGTGATTGCGACCCATTATTTCTTAGCACTTTTTGGGAAGAACTTAATCAGCTGCAGGATACCACAAGGGCCCTAAGTTCGGCTTATCACCCGGAAACTAATGGCCAAAGTGAGGCCGTTAATAAGGTCCTTGAAATGTATCTTCGTTGTTTTGTTTCGGAAGCTCCTCATACTTGGGTTAAATTCCTCTCGTGGGCTGAATAATGGTATAACACTGCCCACCATGTATCTGCTGGCATGATACCTTTTAAGGCACTCTATGGCCGCGATCCTCCAACCTTTATTTGCTATATTCCTGGCACTGCGAAACTTTCAGACCTTGATCAGCATTTGGCACACTGAGACTTACTTTTGGCTACACTTAAGTCCAATTTGCTGAAGGCACAAACTCGAATGAAAAATCAGTTCGACAAGCACTGACGTGATGTCTCCTTCAATGTTGGTGACTGGGTTTTCGTTATGTTACAACCCTACCGCCAAGTGTCGCTTCGCCTTCATCGCCACCAAAAGCTCAGTCCTCGATACTTTGGTCCCTTTTGCATCCTTCAACGCATTGGTTCGGTTGCATACAAGCTTGATTTGCCTTCCTCCTCACGTATACACATAGTTTTCCATGTGTCCGTCCTTAAGAAATGTGTTGGTGATCCTCTTACTCAGACCATTCCACTGCCTCTTCTTGCCACAGCTGATTCATCGCCCGACCAAGACTCCCATGTTTCTATCAATCTTGAGGACAAGGTCGCGTTTGAAGGAGAAGGTAATGTGATGGGCCTCGACCCAGCCGAGACTACTGCTAAGGATCAGATTAGCAACGTCACTAGGAAATCTACTCGTGACAGGCAATAGTCCGTGGTCCTCAAAGACCACATGATAGGATGATATGCAGTCAGTTAGTAAGTTGTTATTTTGGGAATAAAAAGGGAAAAGGTTTGGCATAGCAGGCATGAATTGTATGAGTAATGATTTCATTTTCTCTCCCCCTTTCTCATATTCTTCCTTCTGAGGGATAGTACACTGTACAATCCTTCCATTTCTTCTTAAACCTTCTATTTCTATACTCGCCAATCTTGTACTGCTGCTATTTCATCATAATCAATCAGAATATAGCTTCCTCTGTTTCTACCATTGCTTACATTGTTACTGTTTTATTGCCTTGAGTTCATATCATTACAAAATATAACCTAAGGAAGCGATTGAAATTCTATTTACTTATATCACAAAGTATCTTATCATCTTTTGAAAAGAACCTCTGTTAATTGAAAGTGAATCTTTTCAAACTTTGCCTATATATTAATGATGTTGTTTTTGTTAACAGCGCAGAAGAACATTAAGAGAAGATTAAGCAATTTTGTGAATTATTCTCAAAGCCCTGATTCTGAAAAAGCTTTTATATTATTTAAAATTTTATCCAAAATAAAAATAAAAAAATGATTAAGATTGTCATTTGGGAAGTTAGAATGAATTAGGCTGTTGGCTTTGGGTTAATTGAAATTAATTCAATTTTTATTATTAATTTGATTTAAAATAGTTATCAAATTCAAAAAGTTAAATTTAGACTTTTTGTCCTTCTCTACCTGATCCCGGGGCCCACCTTACACCTACCACGTGCCTGTCAATAGAATATGCATAAACTATTCGGTGTATGGAAAACTACGGGCCAAGGTAATAAGAAACAAAATAGGTCTATCGGCTGTTTTACGGATCTGGAAGAACTGTGGCTATCGCATAGAAACTGGTAATTATACAGATTCGCGGTGGCTCCTTATCCTGTAAAAAGTGATGGAACTTTTCAGCTCATCGATTTATTTATGATTTTTTAATCTTTAATTTTGTTAATTTTTATTTTATTTTATACGGGCCATTTAAAAACATACACTCTGCTGATTAGAAACAAGGATATATATACCACTGAATCTTTCTATACTCCACATGCTATACTTTGCGTGTTAGCTAGATTTTTACTTAATAATAGAAGAATTAATAATTATTGTTTAAGTATAAGCCGATTTAAATCAAGCAATTATTAAAATTCAAGAAAATCCCAGCAAAATCACTTAATTTTGGACATTATTAATCCACCAGCGGACCAAATCCTAGCATTTTTCTTGATAGGTATGTTAACTATAACTAGGTATGGATTAGTCGGACCAACATAATAAGATGGGCTACCAATTTTATTCCAGTCTGAGTCAACCATAAAAATCCAAGAACAGAAGAACGAGTTCATCCACTTATATTCAACAAAGCACACGACAAGACCAGCTTAGATGTTAGACCTGATAGGCTGATATGTCTGTATCAGGCAAGAAGAACAAAAATATAATACATGGTAGCTAATTTGCACGTCCATTCTACCAAAGAAATTACAACTGAGGAAAAGCAAAATCTATCTCCTGCAATGAGAAATGCAAGAGCAACCCCTATTGTAGGGATTGGCGGGTGTTCTTGCTTTGTGACAATCGTGTGTGTAATAAGATCTTCCGGACCGAGGTGGACAAGGTACTCTGTTTGCAGAAAGAGCCCCATATGATATGTAATAATGCACAGCTGATCTCCAGTACAGAGATCTCCTATCGGACACACCATCTTCGTCCACAATATTGTCCCCTACCTCATCGTACGCGGACATTTTTGATGCCCATTCCAGGGCTTCAGTTTCCTGGTGGAAGATAGTCCGATCCACCTGAGCTTCAACAATGAGAAACAGCAACAGCACAATGACCGCTTTCACAACTAATGAATACCCCATGATGTAAGGTTTTCCCGGATCTAGAGATTAGAAAAGTGATGGAGAGTTGAATGCAAGTTGGAAAAGAGGGAACGAACTTGACTTAAAAAGACTTATAATTGGTGGAGATAGTCATGACTCATTGCACAAAGATGGATGAAATTTTGTTTGCTGACTAGAATAAATAAGATTGATTGCCGCTTTGCCTGCCTTAATTAACGCTGAATTTGTTTTGGTCTCCAACTGGGACCTTTAGAATTGTGCATTGCACGTCTAAGGGATAGCTATCTTCTAATAGTCAACGGCCTCGAGAGTTAACTAAAAAACAATTCAAGATCAATTTTTTAATTACTGTCCAAAATTTAAAAAATATCAATTAAATATTCAAATTCTATTTTTTTTCCAAATATAGCCTATCGTTAGTATCTCTATTAACACTGCTTACGTGGTTTATAATTATAGTCTGAAATTTAAAAAGTGACAATTAAATATTTAACATTTAATTTTTTTCAAATATACTATGTCATTAGTATCTCTGTTAATATTGCTTACGTGATAAGCTAGGTACGACAAAAACCCTAAATACGTATTATTATAGTGTATGAAATTATACACATGAGAGTTAATTAACAAATTAAATAAAATTAAGCAAATTGAAGAAACTTAAAAGAAAATGGTTAAAACCCTAAATTACCCATTCAAATTGTTACCCTTTTAGATTGCGATTTCATGTAGCACGCTTTTTCTTCACTCCTCTTTGCGTAACAAGGTGTTCTTGGACCAATTACAAACATTTTTGGCCCCTTTTCGCACTAACTACAAATTATCACACACTATTCTTCATTGTCATTTCTGCTTGCACTAGGTAAGCCAATAGCTACAGTAAACGTTTCACACCTTTCTTCGTTGTCCCTTTCGTTGAATATAATTTCTCAATTCTTCTTTAGGCTATGCACTGAATGTAGTTGATGGTGTGAGAATGGTGGGTAATTAACTATGTTCATATGTGTAATGTAGATGGGTTTGGATGATTTAATTTTTGTCCACACCCATTCTTGTTTTGCAGCTTACTTTTACTCACTACTTTATCTTGTAATTTATGTAATGTTGTCTAAAAAATTGAACTTGTTTTATGTTATTCATGTCTAGTTTGATATGTAATGAAGTCTATATGTAATTTATACAACTCTTCTATCAAATACAACCTTTTACAGTGTGGATCCCTAATTTTTTCTATAGAAAAAATCCCATGTCTATCATGTAAAAGGAATTCCGATGTTAAATGAACATTCCAACTTTATCAACATGTTTATTCGATCAAATAAATCAAGAAAGTTATGTCAAGATTGATTAAGTTTTGAAAAACAATTAGGTTAGGGCTCATTATAACTTTTGTATCAATGATTAAAGAGCTTGCGTATAAAACCTACAAAATATAAACTATTAGGTTTACCAACAAAAGAAATAGTTATCTCTCCACTCTTTTTGCATTGACAATTTTGCACAATCTGTAACACCCTATACTTGATAATGAAATCAACATACTTACCATATTCTTAAATATCTAATAGTTCAAACTATGACATTTTCTATTTAAACCTCATTATTTTAGCAATTACTATTCACTTTATAAAAATTTAAACAAAGTTTCCTCTATATTTACTTAAACCCTCCTGCAAGAAACTTCAATATACTTCTTATGCAAGCTACTCAACTCTCCATCTCCATGTCAAACTCCTTAACAAAATAATTTACGCATCCCCCAATACATTTCAACACTTCTAAACCAGATTTTATACATAATTTTCATGTATTCATATATAAGTCACAATAAAATCCTGCAAGATCCTTCACTTCTTTATGTATACATGTCATAACCAAAAATAAAAATACCATTTTGTGGTACATCCACCTCTAATTCTTTCGAGATCCTCTATGTGACTCTTGTCTTTTAGTAGATCCACCATAGCTTTCTTCTAATTCTCTTCAAAACCTACGCGCGGAATGAAAATCTACACGTTAAACTATAAGCTTAGTGGTGTTCAAACAATTCCACTTCTCATTTAATTCAATTCATTCAACTATAACATGCATAATATATACTATTTTTCAAATATAAATATCTTCATTTATTTCTAAGCATAAATAGGCATTTAAAATCAATTTATGAAATACAAGCATGTATTTATTATAATAATTCATATCTTATTATACAATGATCAATAAATTGTACATTTAATTAATATTTCCAATTGAAGTTCTTTAATCATTAATCATGCATTGATCTATTTTTTATAATTGCCCCAAAGTAAAATCCAACATAATTGCATCATCGACTCAGATAAGTGGCATTTTAAAATACCAGACCAGGTTATCAGAACCATACGATCCATTTTTTTTATATACATTTATATTGGAACTGAGCTCTTGAAGCCATGCAATTCATAACACAAAATTAAATATCTTACATTGGAACCGAGTTCTCAGAGCCATACAATCCGGTAACGTATATCATGATGCAATACTGCTAACTTCATAGTTGACGCAGTAAACCACTTGTTAATATAGAAATTGCATATAATATATAGAATACACAAAAAGGGGGATTGAATTGTGTAAAATCTTCAAAGATATTAATCTTTAAAAATTTCTTGAATTTCTTTGCAAATTGAGATGATCACAAAACAATTCACTTAAGTTTATGAGTAATGCAATCGCAAAAATTATTATCTACTCTTCTAACAACAAGAAAATTAAAAGATAAGAGTTAGAGAATAGACGCCGCGATTTTATACTGGTTCACCATTAACCTTGGTCTACGTCTAGTCCTCAGAGTTTGTCTGAGATTTGACTATACTCTTCAACGTTATAAGTATTCTTTCTACACTTGCAGAGCCTCTTCAGGTCTCTCTCACAAAGTATTTATTATCTGCTTTTTTAGCCTCTCCAGACTCTAGCCTTTCTTTCTCTTGGAAAGATATTATTTGAGCTTCACGTTACAGATGTGTTTGCTCTCTTTCTTTCATACTTTAGTATAGAGTTTCTCTAAGTATTATATTGTTTTGTATCGTAAAAATATTTTGTTTTTGACTATAACTATTATTTATAGCCTAAATCTTCAACTGTCTTCTTAAGAACTCCGCTTCTTGAATCTTCTTGAAACTATTATTAGTCGAGTCCTGTAACTAACTTCAACTAACTGACTGACGTTCTAGAATATTTTTCATTTGCATCGTCTGGTACTATGCTTCTTCTGGTGTTGCGCTTCCGTCTAATGTTGCGCTTTTGTCTGGTCTATCTAAGATGCTTTGTTGTAATCAACTTTTAAGTATCGTCTTGAGTTGACATTCTGTATCTTCTTATGTTGACCATCTTGATCTTCTTATGTTGATCGTCTTGAGTTTGGAGAATTGTCTGGGTTTGACCATGTATCTTCTAAGGTTGACTATGTATCGTCTTAAGTTGACGATTTGTGCCACTTACATTTTTCTGCACACTTAACAAACTCATCAAAACAGTTCACATACTTCTATGATTATTATTATGTGATTGTCATCAAATTAATAGTGAAGTGAAGTCTTCTTGACTTAACAATCTCCCTCCTTTTGATAATAACAAATAATCATAATATTAGAAGATAAAATAATATTCAGACGAATAAACAAATAATGTACAGACGAATAACAATCAAAGCAATACACAAGATATGCATAAGATATACAATTCTTTATAATATTTTCCACTTTTCTATTTTTCTCTTCTCTCCCCCTATTTGTTAGTAATAAAAAAGATAGCTCATCTTAGACGCTTCAAAATTTCAGAATATATATGTTGAATATCAGTGCAGATCGTCTTAAGGCCTTGTTCAATAGAAAGATGTAGAAGTGCTATTTCCTCATGAAGATCACCTACTGAATCACCCAGTTCATCAACCTTAGTATGAATTTCCTTAATATTTTTTACTAAGGCTTCTTGAACTTCCTTATGCTTGTGACCAGTTTCAATCCAATTGATGAAATACTTCAAGAACTCTGAATTAACAATAACATCTTATTGTATTTCACTAAGTGGATGAAGGTGTTCAACAACAGATGGTTGTCTAGGTGAAACATCTAACTCTATGATTTTGATTGAGGGTAGTTTGATGGTTTCTTTTCCTTCTGGGAGATCAAGATCATCAGGTCTGGGTAGTTTATAAACTGGTTGCCCAAGAAGGTGTAACACATTTTTGACTGAAGGTACCTAAGGGTCTTAAATGCATAATTAAATGCACAATGGTTTCTAAATTGAAATTGATACCTTCTATTGTGATACTCTTGTACCTTCCTTCTGTCACAGTGCCAATTACCTTAAAATTTTTATTTTTGCTAGAAACTCCAAATTGACCACCTGATGCCCTTGATATATGATGTGATATATAGACACCTACAGGTTGAGCTACATAACATGCATCGTCTATGTTCTTCACAACCACTTGAATTTGTTCTGCAGTGAGATCATCTTTATGTCCTTCAGCAAACATCTTCTTCTTCCCTTTTTCTTCGTTTATTATGGGGGTTGTACATCTGGTACAATCTTTATTGTTGTTTTACTTGTAATCGGATAGATTGTATAACAATCTTTTGAAATCTTCATTGGATATGGTTTTGACTTTTCATCTTGAAGAATACCATATAGTCTTTGTTCTTCATGACTGAGAGGATGTATTGTTTGATTGTTTATTAGTATAGGCTCGACTTGTACCTTGATTGTCTGCTTAGAAGGTTCTCTGATAATAATTGAACTTCTGTTTCAATTAGGTGCTGATTCTTCTTGAACCTTCATTGTCAAATCCTTTTTCTTGATTGGTTCAGAAGGATTGTAAGGTACTAACTGGTGTTCAACTATCTGTGTCTTTTGTGGAACATCAGATGAAGAAACCTTTTTCTAAGTAAGCTTCATCTTCTTTTGTTTTTCTACTAGTTTAGAAAAGAGTTGTTGTTTAGGCTTCTTCTTCTCAAATACTAACTTCCTTTTTATCTCTGTCTCTCTAGATGATTTTGCTGATTGACTTTGAAGGATAGAGATAATTGATTTGGTAGGATGTTGGCTCTTGCTTCTCAGAATCTCCACCAAGAATCAGAACTTTCTGCTTCTTCTGTTCTTTTTGTCGTAAGGTCAATAATCTTGGTGACCTTCTTGACTGTTTGGGCCTTTCTGATTAGATTGTCTCAGCCTTCCTCTTCAAAGACACTTGATGAGTTGATTGTTGAACCTTGCTTTCCTCCCTTTGTAGAATTGTCTTGACTTGTATTGGCACATCAAATTATTGTTCAACCTTTTCTTCTGCTGATATTCTTCCTGTCGATCGAGGTTTTGCTTGGATGTCAGACAGAACATGTTCACCCTTGCTTCGTCTTACTATAAGCTCCCCCTTAGACTTTGCTTTCGATGTAGAACCTATATCCACTTCAGCTTCAATCTTGATTCCCATTTTGTGAATAGTAGAGGCATTAATAACACTCTTAATATTTATCTTAACTCTTTTCCCTTTATCAAGTAGGATTCTAGATTCTCTAAAGAATTTTGTCAACAATATACCATAAGGTAAAGAGCCATAATACTCCCTTAGACTTTATCATGTTCTTCAAAATCAAGAACAGAAGATTAATGGGTTGGTGAGTAAGTAAATGAAACAAACAATGTCCATCATTCATTGTCACCGAGTCTTTTGAGCCTGCTCTTGGTAGAATACAATGGAGAAAAAGTGAATGAAGAACCCTAGCCTTCGGAACGAGGGTTGAAGCCTTTTTAACTCCTAGATTACTACATCCATATAGTTGTCGATCGATGTGAGCTTTGTCTACACAACCTTGAGCGATCCATTTTGTATTGTTAAATAGTTTTGCTCCAATACTTGGACACCCAATAGCCTTCTCGATAGAATCTTGTATGACTATAATTGACAACCCATCTACCATTGATACTAAGGTGTTGTCCACCACCTTTGCATTCTTCCAAAACTCATATATTTCATTCAAATAGACCGTCTCATGAATGTTGAAGAAATTTTTCCAGCCAACTGCTTCAATTTCTGGTTCGATGTCCTCTGAATTTTCTTTAAGGAAGTGAAATCGACGTGTCTCCTATAGATAAGAGATTTCTCCATTTTTGATCTATAACAAATAAACACTAAACATACAAATTTATTTCGCTTAACATAGCGAGGTTAGTATCTAAAGATAAGAATATGAAATAAGAAGAACTTGAAGTTTAGAACAGAGTATTGGGTCGTCTTTGTTAAGCGCACCAAACAAGTCGGTTTCAAGTTTTTTCAAGAAAATTCCAGAGTATAAGGTATTTTAGAATCTTGAGAAGATTTCCTTCTTATACATACTCTTGAAAAGTTACCGTTAGCAACTTACCGTTACTATTTACTTGAAAACTTACGACTTTTCATCTTCTTCTGTACAAATCGTCTTGGTTATGATGTGTCAAACGAATGATCATTTAACATTACCATATTCAAATTTCATCTGATTGCCTTGAATCTATCTTCACTTAAGGGTTTGGTGAAGATATTTTCCCATTGTTGATTCGTCTTAACAAATTGTAGATTGATGATCCCTCTCTGTACAGTCTCATATAAAATGATGTCTAACTTCAATATGCTTTGCCCTTGAGTGTTGTATTGGATTCTTTGAGAGATTAATAGCACTTG
>JANIHZ010000006.1:6686303-6701614 GCA_027478365.1 Erythroxylum rufum | reverse complement strand
ACTTCACTGGTCTCTGTGGTTCGACCCTATTCACCACTTTACTCGTTTAAGTGTTCTAGAGTAGGAATTTATTTTTGTTGGTTTGACATGCCATCACTCACACCTGTTAAGACATCCCTATGTTTGCACCAGTCGGCTACAACCTTGAAGGACCCAGAGACTGTCTTACCAAAACCCGACCAAGACCGGCCACCTCCTCCAACCCTTCCCAGGACCTGGAAATCTATCATGGCTGACGGTGTGGCAGAATCCTCTAGCGTCAAAAATCTGGCCTATTACCGTCCGGAACTCAAGGAAGACCAAATTTTCGTCATCCCAACTCCTAAACTAGCCCACCAAGGAGCATAGAAGCTTCGGTATGCCCTAATCGGTTTTTTCATCGGTAAGCGTCCCGCCTTTCCCGTCGTCCAGCGATCCTTGTCCAAGGCATGGCTAGCATATGGATCAACTGACATTTTAGTGACCAGTTCCAACAAATTTCTATTCAAATTTGACTCTGAATGTGGACTGAATAAGGTGTTGGAGAAGGGGCCTTGGCACATCCAAGGCAAGCCCCTGTTCCTGCAAAAATGGAGCTTAAATGTGGGCGAGCAGGAGACTGTGCACTACGCCCCAGTCTGGATCAGATTTCACAACATCCCCTACGAGTATTGGAACACCGAGGGGCTGGGTAGGATTGCCAGTACAGTGGGATGTCCTTTGCTGATGGACTCCCATATAGCCAAAATATCTAGAATCTTTTATGCTCGACTATGTGTAGAACTAGATCTGGAGATAGCCATCAAATATGATGAGGGCAACCTATGATGATGAGGGCAAGATATCTTTCAAAGAGATAGCCATCAAATATGAATGGCAACCTGCGTAGGTCGCTCAGAAACAGGAATGGCATCCCATCGGCCGCATGTTTGAAACTGGATTCCAAGCTGAATTGGAAAAGGACAATAATTCCATTCCTTCTAGTGGACACCAACTAAAGGACAATGACCTGACGATGAGCCCTGCCAAGGCCCCAGCTAGTCCTGAGGTAATGAAGTTGGATGGTAACCCAATTGAGCAGAGTACAGCCAAAGAAGTGCAGTAGACACAGGCTGCCCCTACAGGCAACCTTGAGGATGCTTCCTATACTGGTATGAGTGAATCAAGTAACTCTATTGCTTCTCCTAAATCTCGTGTGGTTCCTAGTACTACTAAAGCTCAGAGCTTGGGTATAATGAAAGGGGCAGAGGGGGACCTTACCAATAAGAAAGGTAGGAAATCTAGACGGAAACATCAATTATAGTGTTGCCCTTTTGCATTTTGCTATAGATTTAGGGTTTTGGAACGTTAGAGGTCTTAATAACAATAAAAAATAGCTAACTGTGAAATCTTTCCTTAAGAAGCTGTCTGTTTCCTTTATGTGTCTGATAGAGACTAAGATTAAATCTCATCCCATTTTGAATTCTATCTGCTCTTCTTTATTCCCTAGTTGGCGTTTTGTAGTAACCTTGACTAAGCTTCTTATGCCAGGTTAATGGTTCTTTGGAATCCTGACCGTTTTGTGTACACTCTTCTTATCTCCACCAATCAATTGATCCTTTTGGAAGTGTCTCCTGTGAATTGTGACTTTGTTTTTTTTTTTGTTACTTGTGTTTATGGCTCAAACAACCTTAATCATAGGAAACACCTTTGGGAGAACATTTCTAACATCAAACTCTCGGTTGGCAACCAACCTTGGTTATTAGCTGGGGATTTTAACTCTATTATATTCCCTCATGAGGCCGATCCTCTTAGCCCCTCTGCTATTAGTGGCATGCGAGATTTTAGGCATTGTGTAGAGGACTGTGGAGTGTTTGACCTTAACTCTTGTAGACCAACTTTCACATTGTCCAACAAGCAGTCTGGTGATCTCTATATAGCTAGGAAACTTGATAGAGCTCTGATTAACTCGAAGTGGAGCTCTCAATTTCCCCGTTCATTTAGAGAGATCCTTAACCCTAATATTTCTGATCACTCTCCTATAGTGATAAGGACTTCTACTGTCCTTCAGCGGAGACTTTCTCCTTTTAGATTCTCTAATTTCTTAGTCTCTCAACCCAACTTCCTTCAAACCATTGAAGAGGTTTGGCACTCTCCAATTCGAGGGACCCCTATGTTCTGTGTGGTGACAAAACTCAAACTAATCAAAGTTGCCCTAAAGTCCCTTAATTTGGTTTAGGTAGGCAATTTAAATCAAAAAGTTGAGACTTGTCAAGCCAAATTAAATTCCATCCAAGATCATATGAGGCTTGAGCCTAATCTGCCCTAACTTGTGTTTGAAGAGCACGAGGCTATGACCAACCTGTTTAATGCCTTAAATGACCAAGAATCCTTCTACAAACAAGCTTCCCGTATTAAATGGCTGAGGGAGGGGTATAGAAACACTAAGTTTTTTCACAATTCCTTCTTGTCTCATAGAAATCGTAACACAATCCAGTCTCTTCTGGTAAGTAATGGCCAAAGGATCACTACCCTAGAAGCAATCCAAACAACCTTTCTAGATTTTTTCCAAAACTCTCTAGGTAAAAAGAAAGACCTAACTCATGCTAGGGATTATGTGACTCCTCTATTTCATCACCCTCTTCCTGAGCACCTTAGAAACACTCTTATAGCGGAAGTCACTCCTCAGGAGATTAAGGATGTCTTATTTTCCTTCAATCCTAATAAGGCTCCTGGGCCGGATGCGTTTAATGGTTTCTTCTTTAAACATGCTTGGCCTATTGTGGGTCATGAGATCACTAGGGTAATTCAAGACTTTTTCCAACATGGGAAGCTCCTCAAAGAGATTAATTCCACTTTTATCTCTCTTGTTCCAATAAAGCCCCAACCTTCCACTGTTTTCGACTACAGACCTATTTCTTGTTGTAACCTTCTTTATAAAGTGATCACCAAAATCTTGGCTAATCGTCTTAGACAGTTGTTGCCCCTCCTCATTAGTCCAAACTAAAGTGCCTTCATCCCTAATCATCGTATAGGGGACAACATCCTCTTATCACAAGAAATCATCAAAAACTATCACATTTCCAATAGCCATAAGCGTTGTGCTTTCAAAATAGACTTGGCTAGCCTACGATTCTATTCAATGGGATTTTCTTCTCACAGTCCTCCATGCAGTAGGTCTCCCTCCCATGTTTATTAAATAGGTTGAAGCATGTGTAAGCACTCCTTCATACTCAATCCTTATTAATGGATCTCCTACTAATTTTTTCGAGGGAAATCAGGATTATGTCAAGGTGATCCCCTTTCTCCATACCTGTTCATTATCTTTATGGAGGCCCTTTCTCAGAGTCTACATGATTCAATAGCAAGGGAACCTACTTTTAAATTCCACTGGTGATGCAAAACCCTCAAACTCTCCCATCTTTTGTTTGCTGATAACTTATTACTATTTTGCCATGCTGATTTAGCCTCTGTAAATGTCTTGCTTAGTTGTTTGAACAGGTTCTCTACTTTTTCTGGCTTGGAAATCAATCTTACTAAGAGTCAGTTCTTCTTATCTTCTGATATGTCTCATTGGGCCACTCATTTGGAAACTCTTTCGGGCCTAAACAAAGGTCAATTCCCAATGAAATACCTAGGTGTGCCTCTTGTAACAGGTATATTGAATAGGCAGGACTGTCTCCCCTTGTTGGATAAAATAGACTCCAGAGTTAACAAATGGACTAATAAGACTTTATCCTATGCTGGTCAGCTCCAGTTGGTCATTTCTGTTTTGTCTACCTTCCAGGTTTACTGGGCTAGCCATTTCATTCTTCCTACTTCCATTACAAAAGATATTGAGGCTAAGCTTAGGAACTTTTTGTGGTCTGGGAAGGTTGAGTCAAAAATACATGCCAAGGTAAAATGGTCCGATCTTTGTAGACCTAAAAAGGAGGGTGGCTTGGGGATCAAACACCTTTCCAATTGGAATCATACTTTGTTAGGGCAAAGGATATGGATCCTCTTTACTGATAGGGAAGCCTTGTGGGTCATATGGGGTTCACACCATCATCCTTAGAAGAACAAATTTCTAGAGTGCTCAACTTACTTGTAATAGCTCTTGGAGGTAGAGGAAAATACTTCAGATTAGGAATAGTCTAGGGAACCACTTTAGATTTAGGATAGGGAATGGAATCACTACTTTCTTTTGGAAGGACCCGTGGCATCCTCGAGCAATCCTAAAGGACCTCTCCTCCTCGAGGATTATTAATAGCTCAGAGCTCCCGATGACTACAAAAGTGGCAGAAGTTATCATTGACAGTTCCTGGAACTGGCAAGCTACCACAATTGAGGCCATTCGCATGCTCGAACCATTAGCCTATCAACCTGATGCTTCTCAATAGGATAAACTAGAATGGGTTGCCAGCCCTACTAAAATCTACACAAATGCTTTAACTTACTCTTTGTTGAGACCTCCCTCTCCACGAGTTCCTTGGTATAATATGGTGTGGTATCCAGGTGCAAACCCCAGACATGCCTTTATCTTGTGGTTAGCTATCCAAAATAAACTACAAATAAGAGACCTCCTTCTTTGTACTTTTTTCCCAAATCACTATTCCCTTTGCTCTTTAGATAATGAATCTATTAGACACCTTTTCTTTGAATTCCCCTTTTCAAAATCAGTTTGGCTCCACTGCCTTAATCATTTTCAGCTCAACATACCCTACCTTTTAAACCTTCACACTCTTTAAACTTGGTTCAACCAATCCTCGAGGCCCAGTAATTTTGACATTCACACCTTTCTTATCTTGCTACCAGTGGTTATTTATAATCTTTGGTCAGAGAGAAACCTTAGAACCTTCCAAGACAAAGCCATAGACGTGGGGAGCTTCAATGCTAACGTGATCTTCCAAGTAATAGAACAGCTTTGCTCAAACACCAATCGTATGCAAATTGTGTTTTTTGGTTTATTTTCTCTCATTGTTTCAGGTCCAGAGTGGAGTGTCTTCATCATCGTCGTGGTAGCCTTTTTAGTTAGCCACCTTCTGTTTCCAGGCAAGCACGGATGATACCTAACAAAGAGCTTGACATCTCACTAGGCATTCCCATTCTTGGGCTACCAGCTTCTGTCCGTAGGTGCGTGCATCACTCACAAGCAGGAATACCTTGGGTGCGAGTACCTAGGCCGAAGAGAGTCTCATATCTCCCTCTGATTTTTTACCATAAAACATTGTTAATTTGTAATCTTTGTCTGCTTATGCTACTTACTACATATGGCTCAGCTGCATATGGGAATGAGTTTAGTCTTAGCAACAACAAGATGAATCCCCTATGTGCCTAGGTTCTGGTCTTCGGTGATGAGTATTGTTATTGGTTCGGATGTTTCTCATATTACCCTTCTTGTTAGTCATATTAGGTTGCTTGTTGGTGAGCTAGGCTATTATGGCATAGTTGATTTTTGTATATTAGTAGGACGAGCCACACTGGCAGTGGTATAGATCTAGTTTAGGGTGACCCCGTAGTTTGTACAAAACTACTATTTATTTTAATCAATTTACTGAATTACCAAAAAAAATTAATGATTCTTAGGAGGATTCATCACCTAAACACTACTATTCTCAGGCTAGATGTTGGACCCCGAACTTTTCTTGGAAGTTAAAATTATTAAATGAAATTAAATGAGGAATTGGTGGTGATTTATTCTTGTGCAAAGAAAGGAAAATTCTTGAATTTGAAATGATATACAAGATTAAGGTATTGAATGTAGTAAGTTGATGAAGAGTGAATAATTAAATTTTTTTATAATTATGATATTTTTTTGAGTAAACTTGTATGTTTAAGGGTATTATGAAAATTTATGATTTTTTAGATTAATTTGAGAAAGATTGATTAAATCAAAGTGAGAGGATCGATTAAAAGAGTATAAGTTGGATATCTTCTGAATATGTTTCAGTATTTTGGCGATATCTTGATTTGTAGAGCTCCAATTGAGTTGATTCTTATTTTAAATTAAACTAGAGACATGGAGCTATAACTCATCTGAAGGAATCAATTTTCAATTTGGGCCCTAAGACATTCAATTTCTGAAGTGATTTTGGATACAGTATTCAGTCTTGGCTTAATTTTAGCCCGACAGTGTTTTGGCCATAACTTCTTTATTTCTGAACCAAATTGAGAATTTTTGGCGGCATTAGAATTGTAAGACAATAGGGAACAAATATTCTGAAGAAGCCAGTCTAAAATTCCAAATGGAAGTTCCCCAATTATTCTCAGTAAGTTATAAGTAATGAGTCCTCCATGCTTTTATGATTCCGAATGTTGGACTTCAAAAATAAGGTCCAACACTAGACGTCTGAAGAGACACAAAATAATTATGTAAGTATTAAATAATTAATTTTAGAGTTTATTTATTTATGTAATACTATGCCATAATATTTTAATTACAGCTCGATTTTGTGTTTTAAATTGTAGGAAAAGATCACGGTTTATCAAAGGTCTTGGGCATGGCTCTAAGCCAGTTGGTTCATCATTGTCATGAGCAGCATATGTAATGACTCTTCAAGAAGAGAATCGGTCACTTAAGGCTCAGTTACAATGTAATAAAGAAAAGTTAAATCGCACTGAAGAAAATTACAACGTAATGAGCTAAAATTAGACCTTACTAAAAGAGAGTTGGCCAAGCTAAAAAAGATGGTAAAACTGTAACATCCTGTTACCCATGTTAAGACTAGAATAGTAAATTATGAGAAATTTATGTGAAATTAGGAAAAAGTACATCATGCATAAGTTAATTGTTACATATACATTTATTTTGCACATTCATATGGTTGTACATGCATTTATCGGCATTTTCGGGTAAATTTGATTTAGAAGTGAAAAATGTGGATTAAATTGGAGTGTATTAATTATGATTTGACAATTTTGGATATTTTAAAATTTTTGGTGAATTATTTTTTAGCTGAAAATTTATTTGGAGAGTCATATCATTATTTCAAAATTTTTGGTAAATTTTCAAAAATTTGAAGTACATTTGGACTAGTAATTAATTGACAAATGGATGAATCATTGTGAGACAAATGGCATAGATAAATGAGCAACATTTGGCGTGAGTAACTAATTGACAAATGGAAAAATGATTGAGTGACAAATGGTAGCTTATGTAAAGGATAAGTGGCATACATGCATAAGGACATGTGTTGTTATGTAAGGGATAAGTGGCTTACATGCATAAGGACATGTGTTGAAATAATATGGTGACATCTAGCACCTTAGGTGTAATGTTTCTACAGCACTGTTTCAACCTAACTCATTCTTCTTTTCTTCTCATCTCTCCACAGAAACTTGCTTCTATCTCCCTTCTTGTGTTCTTCTTGAAGTTATGCTAAATTACCACACTAAATGCATGCTTTTACCCTTCACAAATTAGCTAAAGAGTTCATCATAGCTGAAAGTCATTTAATTCCATCTTAAATGTGTGATGATTCTGCATTTTTTGAGTACTGATTTAGAGTGATTTTTGAGTTGGGATTAGAACTGAACAAGTAAAAGATTAGTGTTTATTGCATGTTATAATAGAGAATGATTGATGAGTTTTGGATGAAAGTGAGGAAATGTGCTGGAATATTATGAACTGGAAAAATTTCACTGAACATGTTTCGGTATTCTGGTCATAAATTGATCTGTGGATTTCTAAATGAGTTTTTCTTGATTCAGATTAAACTAAAGACATATTTCTACAACTTTTCTGAAGAAGTCGAATGTTAATTCTATCTCTAAGCATGTCAAAACCTTGCTGGAAGTAGAGTTAGGAGTTCCATTACAGTTGAAAAACAGTCTGAACTATTTTCGGTATAAATTTTAGTATACTGAATCAAATTGTATAATTTTGGTGTTACTAGAAACTGAAAACATAGTATAACAATTGTGTAGAAGAAAGTGTTACTGAAATACACCATTTTCCTTGTCATAATGATCATGCAAAGTTATCCTGAAAGTGTGCTGGAATTTGATAACTGAAATATTTTTATTGAACATACTTCGGTATTTTAGCTATATTTTGATATGTATATTTCCAAATGAAATGAGTCTAGATTTAAATTGAACTAGAAACATTTTTCTACAAATGTTAAGAAGAAATTGAATTTTAATTCTATCCTTAAGAGTCTTGAAATTTAGCTTGAAAGTAAGTCTTAGCGTAGGCAGTAGCACTACCAGGGACAGAAATCATGTCCTGTGGTTATTGAATAAACTGTATTGATGTAGGCCGAATTAGATTGAGGTGTCTTCACTACAGTTGTAGCATATTTTCTTATCTTTAAATTGGTATAAAGTTTGTAATTTTTAGGTACTGGAATTGAGAGATATGAGGTGTACGACTTGCATGCATGATCATGCATTAGCCAAAATTTTACATGTACACAGTCTATGATATTTTGAGCATAACTCATTGAATAATGAACCAAATTGAATGATCTTGTTATCAATAGAGACTTAAGACATAGGGGAATAATTTGTTAGAAGGAAGTGTGACCAAATTCCTTCAGTTTCCTAATGATATTAATTGTGCAAAATGGACCCAAAAGTGTACTTTAAACAAATCTGAGTTAATCAATTGAAAGTGGATATATAAATGATTATTGTGACAAATTAAATGATAAGAAACCCAGAATTGTCATGAATATGCATTGTACATAGTTAGTATACATTAATGTGCATTGATGAATACAAAATTGTGCATTATTGTGATATATGTATGTATTGTATGTATAGAAGGGCGCGTTGAGCGACAACACCCAGACATTGCCGGAACTTCAAGGCAATAACTGTTTGGAGCAAATTGTGAGTAACCTAAGATGGTCTCACCTTATTGTTTTGTACATTATCGAACTGTATTGCGATCTTATTGAATTGTACTGAATTGTGTTGATTGTGTACTAGATTCCGAACAATATTTGTCTGAGGCGTTTTGATGAATGGGAATGATATTGAAAGTGCTACTTGAATGTGAATGCGTTTGCCTAAATAACTTTCTGATTCTGAACTGAAAGGTTGAATGCCAGACCTAGTCCGATGACCACGGTTGTTACTGTAATTGATACTGTGACTGATATACTGTTATATTACATACAAATGAAAGTGATTGAATTGATGACTGAATTATGGCATGCACTTCATTCCAATGCATGTAATATAAAGGAGTTGTGACTGATGTGGCTATTGATACTGTTACTGATATGAGCTTTAAGCTCTCGCATATGTGGTTCGAGCCTATGGCTCGTTGTGATCAATGAGCCACAGACTGACTGACTGAACCTGATAATTTGGGATATTCTAAAAGCACACAGTCCCAACAAAATAAAAATAAATGTGAGTCTCATACATGTCGCATTCGCATATAATTTGAATTTATTGAATGATTTGCAAAGTTGTGTGAATTTTGTTATATGATTGAACTGTGTATCTGAGAAGTGATTTGTTTCTGATAGTATTTGATACTTGTTAAGTGGAGTTGACCTATATGATTACATGCTATAGTTCATCTTGTTTTATGTCATGAGTGAACCATCGAGGATGGTTACTCTATTGAGTTGGCAAAACTCATCAAAATTACACCGTTGCTTTTCAGGTTCGAGAGTGAGACGACCTAGCTTCTAAGACTCCGTAGAAGCATATTTTGTGCAACTATTACAGTCAAATTTAGCTCAGAGGTCGGTCAGTTGAGATTGAAGACTTAGCTTTTGTTTTCATGTTTAGTGTATTTGGTGTGTACTAAGTTGTTAGCTCATAGGGTAATACTGTAAACCTTGGACGGTATTATGTTGTATGAAACGATGTAAATTATGGATTTAAATTATGGAGTTTGACTAATGTGATAACATTTTGAGTTTAAAAAAAAGTGTGATTGATGGTTTAGTATATGATGTCATATTATGTACAGTGAAGGTAAGATAATTAACGTGTCATTTCTGACATGCATGTACACGTGTACCCGATGGACACACGTGCATATATCAGTTGGGAATGGGGTGTTACATTTTGGTATCAGAGCATAGTTTGGCATCCATAGGGATATGCGGTGATATTAAGCATGAAATGTTGTGGAAATTTTGGATGGTAATTATAGTTATTGTGTATTACAAGTTATCTGACGTAGGTGAGCAAATGGAACACTCAGCTGACCTGAGATCGGAAGGAGCCAGTAGGGAGTCGTCGGTATCTCGACCTGAGCAATTGCCTCCAAGAATTCTTGAGAGAAGGGAAAGGAGGTACGACAAACTGCGAAAGCAGGGAGCTGTAGATTTTTATGGCAGTATAGACCCTACTGAAGCAGAGGGATGGTTAGAGCGGATAGAACGAGCATTTGATCAGATGGACTGTGAGTCAGACGAGAGGTTTGACTATGCCATTTCTTTGCTACAAGGCCCGGCTTATCAATGGTGGAAGACTGTTCCCGGCAGTGCCACCAGGCCTTGCACTTTGACTTAGGGAGACTTTTGAGGGCTTTTAGAGAAAATTATATGCCTCAGGTATACATGGATAGGAAGATGAAGGAGTTCGTGGATCTGAAATAGGGTGAAATGTCTATCGCAGATTATGAGATCAGATTTAATTTGTTGATAAGGTATGATTCTGTCTTAATTCCTACTGAAGTAGAAAAATGTAGGAGATTTGAAGAAGGCCCGAACATGGAGATTCGGACAAGGCTAGCTCTTCCTAACCTAAGCAGTTTCACTGAGCTTAGAGCAGCCTCGATCCAAATGGAGCAATTGTTGAGAGACGGTCAGTCTAAGGCTAGTCAGAAGAGGCCCAGCGAGTCTCAGGATGGTTCTAGCAGAAGGTTCAGCAAACATCAGACCCGATCATTTGGACCACCAATTGGATCTAGACAATCAAGATTCAGACAAAGGGGTGGTTTCACTCAGACTGAGAATAACAGTGGTGCAACATTGGGTTAATTGCCAACTTGTCAATATTGTGGGAATAGGCATAGTGGCATATGCTAGAGATTGACAGTAGCCTGCCTTCAGTGTGGCTCACATGATCATCAGATCAGAGATTGTACATTGATGTCTGGAGCACAATCTAGTGGAAGAGGGAGTAGAATAACATAACCTAGTATTCAGCAGAGCCGAGCCAGTGGGACTGGACAGAGAGGTCGTGGCAGAGGCAGGACGAGTTCTAGAAGTGTTACTGGGAGGACTGAGGTGCGGAGCAATCAACCGCAGTCTCAAGCTAGAGTTTATGCCATGAGGAGACAAGAGGCTCAAAATTCTCCAGATATCGTCGCAGGTGTGTTATCCTTATTTACTTTTGAGGTTTATGCATTGCTAGATCCTGGATCTACGCATTCATTTATCACACCGCATATGGCTTCTAAATTACATTGTGATAGAGAGTTCTTGAAATGTGGATTAGAGGTGAGGACACCAATTGGTAGTACTACCGTGATTGGGGAAGTCTGTAAGAAGTATTTGATTCGAATTGATCAGGCAGAGTTGGCAGCAGATTTAATTGTTTTACAATTAAAGGAGATAGATGTTATCTTAGGTATGGATTGGCTCACTAGTCATAGGGCCATCATGAACTATTATACGAAGGAAGTGATTTTAAAGTCTCCTGATCAACCGAGAATAGTATTCAGAGGCATTAGCCAAGTAGTGCCAACCAGACTGATCTCATTTATTAGTGCTTTGAAGTTAATGTCTGGTAGATGTGAGGCCTATTTGGCCCACGTGATTGATACTCGAGTTGAACATAATGTACAGGATATTCCTGTGGTGAAGGAATTCCTGGACGTATTCCTGCTGAATTACCTAGTTTGCCTCCAGATCGGGAAACGGAGTTCACAATTGACTTAATTCCAAGTGCTGCTCTTATATCCATTCCTCTATATAGGATGGCACCTGTGGAGCTGAAGGAATTGAAGGTTTAGTTGCAGGAGTTGCTCGAGAAGGGGTTCATTAGGCCCAGTGTTTCACCTTAGGGTGCTCCAATGCTGTTTGTAAAAAAGAAGGATGGTACTTTGAGGTTGTGCATTGATTACAGGCAACTCAATCGGATTACAGTGAAGAATAAATACCCGTTGCCTAGAATTGATGACTTGTTTGATCAATTGCGGGGAGCCCGAGTATTTACTAAGCTTGATTTGAGATCGGGGTATTATCAGCTAAAGATAGCAGAGGCTGATGTACCGAAGAGTGCTTTCAGATGCAGGTATGGACATTTTGAGTTCTTAGTAATGCCATTTGGGTTGACTAATGCCCCAGCTGCATTTATGGCATTGATGAATAAGGTGTTTCAACCCTACCTAGACCGGTTTGTAATTATGTTCATTGATGACATTCTGGTGTATTCAAGAAGCAATGAGGAACATGTTGAGCATCTGAGAATAATTTTGCAGACTATGAGAGAAAAACAATTGTATGCCAAATTCAGTAAATGTGAATTTTGGCTAAATCAAGTGGTATTTCTGGGTCACATAGTAACGGGGCATGGTATTCAGGTGGATCCAATGAAAATTGAAGCAGTAATGAGATGGGAGACACCGAAGAATGTATCAGAGATCCGGAGTTTTCTCGGATTAGTTGGTTATTACCGGAGGTTTGTTGAGGAATTTTCTTTAATCTCAGCCCCTCTGACTAAAATTTTGAGGAAGAACATGGCATTTAGATGGAATGACGAGTGCCAGAGAAGTTATAAAGAGTTGAAACATCAGTTGACTACAGCGCCAGTGTTGACTATTCCATCAGGATCTGGTGGATATGTGGTATACAGTGATGCGTCGCATCAGGGACTGGGATGTGTATTGATGCAGTATGGTAAGGTGATAGCCTATGCATCAAGATAATTAAGATCTCACGAGATGAATTATCCGGTACATGATTTAGAGCTTGCAGCAGTAGTTTTTGCTCTAAAGATTTGGAGACATTACTTATATAGCAAGACATTTCAGATATACACTGATCATAATAGCTTGAAGTATCTATTAAGTCAGAAAGAGCTGAACATGAGACAGAGAAGATGGGTAGAGTTACTGAAAGACTATGATTGCACAATTAAATATCATCCGGGGAAGGCTAATGTAGTTGCTGATGCTTTGAGCAGAAAGTCGAATACTAGTGTAGCTCAGATTTAATTATTGAGGTTACCAAGCCTAATTCAGTTAAGAGCGTTGAATGTAGAGTTAAATCTAGAGAATAATGAAGCATTGACAACGACATTGAAAATTAGGCCATGTTACATGATCAGATCAGGAGAGTACAGAGTAAAGATCCTGAAATGGTGAGATTGATTGAGAAAGTTAAGAAGAATATAGATTCTGAGTTTGAATTTAGAGACGATACATTGTGGCTAAAGCAAAGACTTTGTGTGCCTAATGTTAATGATCTGAGAAAGGAAATCTTAGAAGAAGCTCATATGGCCGCTTATGCTATGCATCCTGGTACTACCAAGATGTATAACACATTGAAACAACATTTTTGGTGGCCTGGAATGAAAAAGCAAGTAGTAGAGTTTGTTTCTAAATGTATAACATGCCAACAGGTTAAGGCTGAGCATCAGGCTCCAGTTGGAAAATTGCATTCGTTGCTTATTCCGGAGTGGAAATGGGAACGAATCACTATGGATTTTATAATGGGATTGCCTAAAACTTCGAGACAGAATGATGCAATATGGGTTGTAGTGGACCGATTAACTAAGTCAGCCCATTTCATGCCATTACGGGAGAACAATACGTTAGACCAGTTAGCTCAGAGGTATATGAATGAGATTGTGAGACTGCATGGGGTCCCAGCGTCTATTGTATCAGACAAGGATCCCAGAATTACTTCAAGATTCTGGAAGAGCTTACAGTCAGCTATGGGCACACAATTGAGTTTCAGTACAACATTTCATCCTCAGACAGATGGACAGAGTGAGAGAACTATTAAGACTGTTGAGGATATGCTTAGAGCATGTGTATTGGAGTTTCAGGGAGCTTGGGATCAATACATAGCATTGATTAAGTTTGCTTATAACAATCATTATCATAGCAGCATTGGGATGGCACCATATGAGACATTATATGGAAGAAAATGTCGGTCGCCTCTATACTGGGATAAGGAAGGTTTGAGAATGATTGAAGGTTCAGAGGTAATACAGGATACTGTAGAGAAGGTGAAATTGATCAGGAGTCGAATAAAAGCGGCTTAAGATAGACAGAAAAGCTACGTGGATCAACATAGAAAGGATATGGAATACAATGTTCGAGATAGAGTCTTTCTGAAAGTGTCGCCTTGGCATAGTGTACTGAGATTTGGTAAAAAGGGTAAGTTGAGCTCGAGATACATTGGTCCTTATGAGATCCTTGAGAGGATTTGACCTTTGGCATATAAATTAGCTTTGCCTAAAGAGATGTCTCAATTGCATAATGTATTTCATGTAAGCATGTTAAGAAGATACAGATCTGATCCTACTCATGTATTACCGGCTCAAGATGTTGAGATTGATAGCAATTTGAGTTATGTTGAAGAACCGATCAAAATAGTGGGTTATAGCAGTTGAGAAACAAAGTGATTCCATTGGTGAAAGTTCGTTGGAGAAATCACTCAACTGAGGAAGCAACATGGGAAACTTAAGATCATATGAGGCATCAATATCCTCACTTATTTGAATCATCAGGTAAGAATTTCGATGACGAAATTTTTGTTAAGAGGGGAGAACTGTAACATCCCATCACTTGAATTAAGATTAAATTAGTGTTTATTAGAGATTAATGAGAAATTAGAAAGCATAATTCATGCTCATGCATCATTGTATATTCACACACATGTGAATATTTATTTTGAAACATTTAAAAAAATGTACATGCATGCATTGATATTTTTGGGTATAATTAATTGTTTAAAATACAATTAAAATATGAATTGTGAATTATTGGGGCTAAAAATTTATTTGGAGAATAATCTGATTATTTCAAAATTTTAGTGAATTTTTGAGAATTTTTGAAAATTTGAGTATTTTTTGATTAAAAAAATAAAATTAAAAATAAACATAATAGACCAGTGAATGATACTTATAGAACGTGCAATATAGCCACGTGGTGTATGGGTTCGGCGTTGAACCCTCATTTCTTTGTTGTTATCTCTTCACCGAAAGCATTGTTAAACAAAAACTACTTTCTTCTTGTTTATCAACATTGAAACATTAGCTGCTCACTCTGTGATTCACCCACACTGCCGAAAGTTTTGTTACATCAAGTAAGTAATTTTGGTAATAATTTAATGGTATTTTGGTGATGTTTGAACTTGGCTAAAGGGTTTATGATTAAATGAAGCAAAAGTGTAGATGTTAGTGAACAGAAATGCATATGTTTGAGAGTTAGAAAAGTGCAGAAA
>JANIHZ010000006.1:6392154-6404913 GCA_027478365.1 Erythroxylum rufum | reverse complement strand
TCAATTGCTAATTTCCATTCCAATCCTAACACTCCAACGTAAATTAAATTTCTATTTCTTTATCGATTTCCAATTAATGACTCAAACATTCCCAAACTATTAACAATTTGGGGTCCAACATCTCGAGCCATCCTCCCTCTGTGAAAGTTCTGCAGCTATATGTTCATTGAATGTTGTGCCCCCTACTTATATCTGTCCATCCATCCCCGAGGTATTCATTGAAGGTTGTGCCTCCCTCTTTATTATTACTCTCCCTCTTCCATTATTGTGCAAAGGTTTCTCTCTCTTCCTTCACCTCTCCGCCCTTGACTTCCTGTGCAGCTTTCTGCACCCTTCTACTTTCATCCAGGTTTTACTGTATGTACAGAAATACAGATGGCCTATGGCTTTGTTCAGCACAGACGCTTTGGTAAGTTTTGGTTTTCCAAATAAGTTTTCCTTCTTCTTGTGTTGTTATGTCGTCATTTTTCTGTTGTCGTATTTTCTGTTGTTTCTCTGCAGGTGTTATGGTTTCTCTCCGGCAGCTATTTCTGTTTCGGCTTTGGTGATGACTTCTTTTTTTCTTTTTTTGTGTTAAGTTCTTTGTTTGATCTTTTCTTTCTCTGTAGATGGTTCAGCTTCTCTTTCTTCCATGTGGCAGTTTCTCTCTCCCATGTGTTTCTCTTTCTACGTTGGTAAGTTTTCCTTTTTTTGTTTCTCTTTAGATGTTGCAGCTTCGTTCTTTCCCATGTGTTTGTCTTTCTACTTTCGTAAGTTCTCCTTTTTTCCTTTTGTTTCTCTGCTCTGCAGCTATGATAACTTTTCCTTTTCTTTTTTCCTTCTTTTTCCTTTTTTTTTATCTTAAGTTCTCGATTTGATCCTTTCTTTCTCTGCAGATGTTCCACCTTCGTTCTCTCCCATGTGTTTCTCTTTCTACTTTGGTAAGTTTTCCTTTTTTCCTTTTGTTTCTCTGCTCCGCAGCTGTGATAAGTTTTCCTTTTCTTTTGTTTCTCTTCTGGTGTTGTAGTTTCTCTTCAGCAGCTGTGGTTTCGACTTCCTCTTTGGAGTTTCGTAAGTTTTGATTTTTTCTTTTGTTTCCTTTTGCATTTTTGCTTTGGTAAGTTTTGGTCTTTACTTTTGTTTATCTTTCCTTTCATTCATCCAGGTATTTCTCTGCAGGAGTTGTACTTTATCTCCGGCATGTGTTTCTCTTTCGACTTTAGTAAGTTTTGGTGTTTTCTTTTGTTTCCTTTTGCGTTTTTGTTTTATTTTTGGCCCTTTTTGTGTTTGTGTTGTTAAGCTCCCGCTTTTTCCTTTTCTTTCTCTGCAGGTTTTGCAGCTTCTTTCTCCATGTGGCTGTGTTTCACTGCAGGTTCACTACGGACTTCCTCTTTCCATACTGGTGAGTTTTCCTCTATTTTTCCCTTATTTGTGTTTGTAGTTCCTCTCGGCCACGTGTTTCTCTTTTGGGTTTGCTAAGTTTTGGTTTTTCCATTTTTTTCTCTTCTTTTCTCTACAGGTGTGATAAGTTTTCCTTCTTTTTCCCTTTTTTTGTTGTTGAGCCAGCATACACGTCGTCTTAGTTTTCACATCGTCTTACTCCACGGGACATGAACCATGACGCCAAATGCAGAGATCCAATCTGTTCACCACATGAGAACCAAAGAAGTCAGTTGGGATTAAAAGGAACCCTGTTAAAGGAAGATTGTCAAGCCTGCTTCTAATATTCTTTGCCCCTTCGTAGCTTTCATTTCGTCTTACTTGTCTTCCTTATATTTTGCTTCGTCTTACTTTTGTCTGCACTGTTCCGGTTGGTCTTAGTTTTAGTCTTAGCTTGTCTGTCTGCTACGTCTAATTATCTTAATAAAAAGAAAGGTTTGTTATATCATCTTTGATTATATTTTTTCCCCTTGCTGAAGGTATCTTCGTAAGATTATTTGATAATATATAATCATGATATATAAAGAAGTCACCCCCGTCCACTTTCGTATATCTTAATAGATCGACCACCGAAAGGGAAACTGAGACACAATGTTAGCCCCAAACTTTTTTTTTGATAAATCATGCTTAGCCTAACTGATTAAATTAGGTTAGCATTAATTAAGTAAGATGATGTTGGTAAGATGACATTAATGAAGTTAGTTTGAATGAATTAAATGAGCTAAGAAATAAATGCATGTTACTCAATGAAGAATTTGATGGCATGGATTAATGTGACCTTAAATGAAGTTAGTTGAAATGAGTTAGTTGTGTTAAATGAGTTAGATGAGTATAATGTATTAGTTGGGCAGCATGTGTCCGTTAAACGGACAAGGAAGTCCGTTTAACGGACAGATTCGGGTGGAAGTGGCCCCTAAGTTTAGTGCATGTCCGTTAAACGGACACGCATGTCCGTTTAACGGACACGTTCTTTTAAAAGAAAAAGTTGCCCGAAAATGAGCAGAAAAATTGAAGAGAAAAGAGAGAGGAGAGAGAGGGTCGGTGAGGAAGAAGAGAAGAAGAAAGAAGAAGTCTAGGGTTGGAGATTCTAAGAGATTGAAGAAGATTTGGAGCAAAGTTCAAGTATTAAAAAGGTGGAGAATAGCTAGAGCTTCATTTTGAGCTAAGCAACTCTTTGTGAAGTTGAGGATTAAGGTAAGTCTTCATGTTTAAGAGTTGGTTTTGGTTGGGTTTTTGGTTAGAATGAGTAGAAATGGAATGGGTATAGTGAATCCATGATTGATTTCATGAAAGATGTAGTATGGTTTTTCAATTTATGTTAAGTGACTCTTGGTTCTTGATTTTCATGAAGAGAGAGAAGGAAGAGAAGAAGAGAAGGAGGAAGAGCGTTCATTGGCAAGGATTTAGCAAGAATTTATCAAGTTACAAGGTGGGTTTCACCTTTATCTTTATATTTATGAGCATTTAATACAAATTCATTAATGAAATTTATGATGTTAGTTGTGGTTGTTGTAAATCATGAATGATTGTTTTAAATGCTTGTGTTTGTTGTGGTTGAATGATGTTTATGATGAGTATTGTGTAAGTGAATATAATGCATTTTCATGATTTGATGATAGTTGAGTCATTATAAAATGAACTAGCTAAAATGAGTATGAAAGCACAATATGAATTATGCATGAAGTGCATAATATGAATAATGCATGAAAAGAATGATTTTAAATGAAACAGCGAATTGGACAAAACAGTCCAATTCTCTTGTTATGCGTGAATTATGTGTTGTATGGGTAAGGTATAGTCCACAAGATATGTCACGTGCACGTCGACAAGAAAAGGCTTCGCCCGCCTGCCCGATTGCGGCATAGGATGTTCCAACTATGGACTCCTCAAGATTTGCCCACATAAGGTCATTTGATGAACTTATGTGGTTGCCATGATTTGGACTTACCAAACCAAATTGATATGTTTTATATGTGATTACATGAATTGCAAGATAGATGAATTGTGTAAATTGTGAGAAAGCATGTTTGAATGATGATGCATGATGCATGACTTATGATTTTATTGAAAGGTTGCTAAAAGTATGTTGATTGAATGAATATGCTTTTATATATAAATATAAATGTGTTACCTACGGAGCGAAAGCTCACCCCCTCAAATCTCCAGGAAATGAGCAGGATCCCGAGGAGCAAGCTTAAAGGCATTATACTCTAAGAATTTCCTTTTCTTTTGTATTTTGAAATGACTTTTGTACAACCAATGCTTTAGATGCATTTTGAGAGACAATGTATTTTGAAATTTGTAATTGGGCTTAAAATGCCCACTAAAGCATTGTATGATACATGATGAAATGGACATGATTTTATGGTGATGCAATGAATGAGACATAAGTCAAAGATGAATTTCAAGCCAAATGTTATAATGCATGATTTGTATAGCTTTTGAGATAATGTATGAAGTGTCTTGAATGACATATGGGTAGACTTTGTATTGTGAAGTTGAGATAGGATAGATGAATGTTAGTGGTGAAGTCAACCTAGGTGGTTGACATGTTTGTGAGGCTGAATTGAATGAATTAGGAAGAATGGAAGATTAGCAAATGTATAAGATTAGTGCAGGAAATGGCTAAGAGTGAAATGGGCAAGGGATTTGTGGAAAATCCCCTGTCCGTTAAACGGACACGAATGTCCGTTTAACGGACACATTCGGGTCAGATTGACCCCTGGTGCTTAAAGCTGTGTCCGTTTAACGGACGCCTATGTCCGTTTAACGGACCAATTCGGGTGAAATAGTACCCAAGTTAAGCACCATGTCCGTTAGACGGACGTAAATGTCCGTTTAACGGACACATTCGGGAGAAACAGTGTGCAAGTTCAGTCTGTGTCCGTTTAACGGACACTCCCGTCCGTTTAACGGACAGATTCGGGAGAAATAGTAACCTTGTGCAACTCGTGTCTGTTTAACGGACACCCATGTCTGTTTAACGGACATGCCCTTTTAAGTCAAAGTGTTGACTTTTTCAAAAGTAGATTAAATGTCATGTTCAAGTAAGGTAAGCCCGCCAATAAGGTGTATAATAAGGTAAGGACATAAATCAAGATAAATTTAAGTTCAAAAGAAGAAGGTTGTCCCGGAAATGGGCCCCCACAGGGCTCGCCTCCCGGGGCAGTTGGGCCTCGGGGTCGGGGTCCGACACACAATAACAACTGAAACTAAAAAGAAGCAAAATTTTAACTGAGACGAAGCCGTTGCTTCGTCCTACTTATGTTCTTCCTAACATTTATTCTTATCCCAACATAATTAATTAATTGATATGGTTTGCTGGTATCGTCTTACAACTTTGTCTTACTTTTATCGCTTTAAAACTTCGTCTTGTCTCTGTCGCCCCTCCACTTTTGTAAATCTTAATAGATTGACCACTGAAAGCGAAATTGACATGGAAGAATAACTGAAAGTCAAACGAAGCATAAGTTGAATTGAGACGATACCACTGTTTCGTCCTACTTATGTTCGTGCTAACTATTCTTATCGCAACATAATTAATTAATTGATATGGTAAATTCCTAATTTAGCATATCGTCATACTTTTCACATCCGTTTTCTTCGTCTTACTTCTGTCGTCTTATAACTTCACGTTATTCTTATTGTGATTTATTTTTAGTACTATATATATTATATCTATATATAGATATTATATACATATATGTAATATGAATTATAATATTTACATGAATATATGAATGAATATGTAACCCGCAGAAAATCAGACGATGGAAGATCCAAAGGGGGCAAAGTTGTGGTTAACTAGTTTTTAAGGATTTCTTGAATAAATGTCTTGATTAATAACGTAACGTAAGTTGAAAAGTAGACGGAAGCTAACGTAAAAAGCAAAGGGAAGTCAAATAAGAAATCATACGAAAGAAAGCAGACAAAAAAAAGCAGACGAAAGAAAGCAGACGAAATCTCTCAACTCTTAGTCTCTCTAAACATGTGCAACTTAATCAATTAATTGATATGATAATCAGCTTGACATAAGATAGCCCATTTAAATATACCGAATTCGTAACACGACGGAAGCATAATAATAAATCATAATAATATAAATGGATCTAATTCATTATATCATTATCTAATTTCAATATATAAAATACAATGTGAAATATAAAATTATATAAAGGAAGGTGAGATTATGAGTAAATATTTTAATTGTATAGTAATTAGGGGAAAAGGCATATATAGAAAGTAAGACGAAGGAACCGCCATCTTCGTGAAGAAACCATTCGGAAACGAATCGCCATCTTCGTGATGTCCTTTCGAAGTCGCATTAAAATTACGGTTACTTCTTTTACGGGGAAGTTTGGAGGACAAAAATTTCATAGTGTTGAGAACTTCACCTATTCTAGAAGATACTTGATATCCCCTGACATCAACCTTTGAAGTATCTCCAATAGAACCTTTTAATACTTTACTCTCTCAACCTCAATAACCAACTTTACCTTCTGAAGAAATCTGTGCGATCACTTCACTATCAACAGAAAAAGCAATGGAGCCAGCAATGATTTATGAAAGAATTATTGATTTTGAGTCCTTGAGGAAAGAAGACATGGACATTGAACCAGAGATAGTTGCAACCGGGTGGAGAAAATTCTTTTAAGTTCGAGAGACTATATATCTCAATGAAGTTTATGACTTTTGGAAGAATATGTAAATGGTAGATAATACCATTGTATCTGAAGTAGATAGATTGTCCATCATAGTGACAACGGAATGTATTGCAAAGGCCACTGAGTTTCCATCCGCTGGAGAGAAGCTTACGGGCAAACCTGGATGGATGACGAAGTTCGGTGTGAATGAAAAGCAAGTTAATCAACACTTGTATGGAGACAACGATTCGAGAGAAAAGAACGCCTCAAGTTTAGTGTCGAAGGCTAGGGTGTTACATTCAATCCTTTTCCACTGCATTCTACTGAGAACAAGTTCAACATATATGGTGACGACGTTGGATGAACAATGTTTGTTCTACCTATTGAATCGCCAAGCCGTTGATCTACCATTCCTTATTTTTCAGTATATGATCGAGGCAAAGAAAGATTCGACCAGTTACCCGTATGGAATGATGTTGACGAAGATATTCAGACGTTGTGGAGTTCTTCTGGATAATGGAATCAGAAGGAAGTGGAATGTTAAGAGGTTTATCAATTCCGCAACGCTTAGAGAAATGGCTTTGAAGAATCTGGACAGAGAAAATCCAGATTATGAGATAACAGCAAGGACTGAGGTCGAGGATACCAAGAAGAGGAAGAATGATGATCGACCTACCTCATCAAGTGACTTACGAGAGGAGATAGTTCAAACAAGACAAGACATCAAGTTACTCGGCAAAGAAATCAAGGAGATGAAGGAAATGATGAGAGAAATATTGAAGCATTTTCGGTCCTAATAAATTTTGATTACTAACAAAGGAAACACAAGATCTAGTTCTGACGTTCTTAGCTGTGTAATTTTTTTTGGTTTTTGATAATCTGTGTATAATTTTGAAATTATATTTTTTCCCTCGCTGAAGGTATCTTCGTGCGATAATTTTATGATGTATAATCATGTTATACCTCATCCATTTGCGGAAGGTTAGAAAAATATACATATTACTGAGATCAAGCACCGAAAGCGAAAGTGAGATGGAAGAACAACTCAAAGTAAGGCGAAGCGAAAGTTATTTTGTATTCATCATAACTATTGGATCTAAAGTGATTTCAGCTGAACATTATTATCATTATTAAGACTGCAATATATATATATTACTGAGACGGAGAACCGAAAGTGGAAGTGAGACGCAAGAACAACTCGAAATATTATTATTATTAAGACTGCAAAATATATATATTACTGAGAGCGAGCACCGAAAGCGAAAGTGAGATGCAAGAACAACTCCAAGCTATGGAATATGTTTAATACTTCGAAAGAACCTAGCATAAGGGTTATGGTTTTGCGGTCCCGTCTGCTTTTTAGTGTAGCGCTTCCTTCTAACAATGCCTTGAGAAAAAATTCTGCGATGATGAACACAATGCGACGTCAGAAACTGATAAGCCATCTTTTTCGATGACCTCCTTACTTTCATACCGCTGGTTCGTCTTACTTTTGTTCATACTAACATTTATTATTATCATTATTAAGAGTCAAAAATTTTATAAAGTAGAAATTAAATTTTTTTCCTCGCCAAAGCTATCCTTATGCCATCATTTTATAATATATAATAATGTTATATACACGATTATTTTATAATACCCCGTCTATGTCGACAGAGGTTATAACAAATATATATATTCCTGAGATGAAGCAAAGAAAGCGAAAATGAGATGGAAGAAGTGAAAGTAAAATGAAGCACAAGTTAAACTAAGAAGAAGTCAAACGTTAAAGTAAAACGATGTGCAAATCAAAAAGTAAGACGAACCGGTTTATACTTATATATATAATCATAATAACTGTTCATCCCGTTTGTGTTCTTGTTTAATATGGTTCATCACTTTCTAAAAACAATAATACTATTTACGTTAACATTGAATGTAAATACTCTTTAACCTCACAAAATAATTTCTTTTTCACTTTATCATCTACGAGTACTGCCCCTCGTCTAACACAACGGAGCTCTTAAAGTTAAGTCTTTTCTTAAACAGGTTTATCATTATTTCGTTCGAACTCAAAATCTATATGCCAAACATTGGTTTACAGTTATTATAATAAAAAATTTTGATTTAAGATTTCGTAGCATTTTTGCTGCTTATATTAACTTCTGTTGCTTGACACTCCCAGCATAAAAAACCTAAACAATTATGCAACTTCTTCTTCGCCATTTCTAATCATTATAAAACTACTACTCATCGTAGGTTAAGCTTCTATAATACTAGTAATTTTTACTTCTGTACACATTAAGAAATCACTATGATTGCTTACTTTTTTTAGGGCCATATTTAATGCAGCAGTCATCATTTAATGCAACCCAGATTAATCTTGAAAACATAATATTTATGTGCCTTTCTCGTCTCTCCGCGTTTACAAAGTACTCGTTTCTTCCTCTTGTGTACACATTCAGAGATGACTATGATTGCTTGTCTTATTTTTGCGCTCCCCGTAACAGACCAATCATGAAATTACGCCTTCGACAATCTCAGGTCCTTTTTATTCCACCTTCATTTTAATTTCATCTATAACATCCTATTTTTTGATTCCTCCATGTACCATTTATTTTCCAGTAATCTTACTATATATCACCTGCCTAGTATATGCTGATTTTTTGAATTTTTAGAGAAAATTCCTGAATCTTCTTCATCAGTTAAACAATGCCTTGAGAAAAGATTCTGCGATGATGAATACAATGCGACGTCACATACTGCTAAGATGATCAGCAATATCGAATGTACAACACAATCAGATGCACAATCAACTCCAGAGACTCGTCGCAGTACAAAAAAACCCAAATTGGAAAGAATTGTCTGATATTTTTTGGTTATCCCCTTTCTGAACACTTCTTCACAAAGTTTATTTTTCTGCGAACTATTGAAAATCTATATTGTCAAGTATTGTAGTTCATTTTGTAAGTGCTTGTATCAAAGAATAAGAGTAATAGTTGAGAGTTCAGAGAGAAAGCCGACACGCCAGATTCATTTCTGTCTTAGTTTTCTATCGACTCACTTTGACTTGCCCTTCCGTCTTACTTTTCTATCGTCTCACTTTGGCTTCCGCTTGCGTCTCACTTTTTTATCCTCTCACTTTCATACATCTGCTTTGTTTAACTTTTCTTCATACTAACATTTATTATTGTTATTATTAACTCTCGAAAATTTTATAAATTAGAAATTGATTTTTTTTCCTTGCAAAAACTATCTTTATACGATTAATTTATAATATATAATAATGTTATATAAATAAGTGACCTCGTCCATTTGCACAAAGGTTATAACAAATATATATATATTACTAAGAATTTCCAATTTCAACGTCAATATAAACCGAAAAGTCCCATCACGCTTTAAAGGCAATTGTTGTACTGTATGCATCTGAAGATGGAACATGTGTTTCTCTTCTAACAAAGGTAATAGGTTGAACAGATAGGTTTGGTTCAGGAAGGTTAAAATCATTAGGGATTTCTAGTGTCTACTTTCTAGCGTCTGCTTTGTTGCGTCCGCTTTCTAACTAGCTTCCGTCTGTTTTTTAATTTGCTTTGTTAGTTCTTTCTCATCAATATCATTATTCTGAAAGTCATTTTGACTTAACAATCTAATTTATTTAAACAATTGAAATAGTTTATGTAAGCCAAAATTAACTAAAACGAACAACTGACGACTCTCCGCTTCGTCTTGTGTTTCTCTTTGCACTTCGTCTAACTTTTCTCTTAGCGTTTCGTCTAATTATTGCTTCTCCGCTTCGTCTTAGTTTTTCCTTTGCACATCGTCTTACTTTTCTCTTCACTCTCGTCTAAGTTTGACTTCAACGTCGTCTTAGTTTGTCTTCTGCTTCCGTCTCTGTTTCGTTTTCGCTGCTTGCTCTCATTTTCTCTTCGTCTTACTTTGCTTCAGCCTTACCAATACGGTTCATTAGTTTTGTTTCCCTGCTTTGTCTTATATTTGACCCCCCGCTTCGTCTTATGATTACTTCTCCGCTTTCGGTAATCCTTCTTCAAGTAAACGAATCGACTAATCCTTATTGAAGTTAACGACTCCATCGTGCCGCCTTAAATATGCAATCATTTTTTTGACCAACTTTTCTATTTGGCTATGTACAATTTTCATTATCTCAAAGTTTTTTCTGTTGATTTTTTGCACTTAAATGGACCGTCGCGACTTTGAATGCAAAACTAACTTCTATTCTTGAATTCATCATTGCTGTTTATTTTATTCCCATTTATTAATTATAGTTATTATTATTAAACAAACATCATACTTATGAATAAATTTATTACAACGAAAATGTTTATCGCAATGATACTAATTTCTGAATGTGGAGAGAAGAGAAAGACATGTAATTATTGGATTTTCAAGATTAATGTGCATTGGATTAAATGATGACTGCTGCATTAAATAGGGCCGCCAAAAAAGGCAAGGAATCATAGTAATTTCTGAATGTGTACAGAAGTGAAAATTATTATACAAGCTCAACCTGTGAGGAGTAGCGGCTATATAATGATTACAAATGGCGATGAAGAAATTGTATCACTTTTTAGTAATTATTGGGTTTTCAAGATTAATTCGCGTTGGATTAAATGATGACTACTGCATTAAATAGGGCCGCCAAAAAAGGCAAGGAATCATAGTAATTTCTGAATGTGTA
This sequence comes from Erythroxylum rufum, assembly GCA_027478365.1. Taxonomy (NCBI): domain Eukaryota; kingdom Viridiplantae; phylum Streptophyta; class Magnoliopsida; order Malpighiales; family Erythroxylaceae; genus Erythroxylum; species Erythroxylum rufum. Next base: position 6,394,173 of record JANIHZ010000006.1, on the reverse strand, counting down.
CAGAAGTAAAAATTATTATACAAGCTCAACCTGTGAGGAGTAGCGGTTATATAATGATTACAAACGGCGATGAAGAAGTTGTATCACTTTTTAGGTTCGATATGTCGTGAGTGTTAACTTGTAGAAGTTAATTTAACTAGTAAAAATGGTATGGAATCTTATATCCAATCTTTACAGATCCGCTTCTCTTCTACGTATTTCATGCAGCGGTCATGATTTAATACAACGCAGTTTATTTTTGAAAACCTAACATTCAGCTGTTACGTTTCTCTAGGAAAATCATTTCTCTTGCCCTTTATCATCCTCCACTACTGCCTCTCATTTAATGCAGCGCAACTCTTCAAGTTAAATCTATCATTACACAACTATATTTGTACCATACCACACAGTTTCTCCTCTTAGCTTCAATCAAACAATTACTACCCTCTTCTTTTCCCTTATCCCTCTTTAACATAAACACATCACATCCTCCATTCCAGGAACATCGAAAGATCCAGAGTGACATCTACTATTTCAACAAAAAAAACCATTCAAATCAGTAAGCAAATCTTTTGCGCAATAATTTTTTCCATCAATTTTTTATATTTGTAATTTTCCCCTCGGCTTATTAGTCTGCCTACGTTTACACTCTGTTTTTGATCACAACTTGTTTTTAGCTATCGAAAATTGGCTTGTATATCTATTACAACATAAAATCTGAACTTTTATAAACTGATTTCATTATTTTAATGGCAGATATGAATTCCATCTATTTCGAGCGCAAGAGGTATTTGAAAACTGCCATAAAAGAGACATATGATCGTCAAAATGAGCTAGATGAATTGCTTACTCGATACCATGCATGGAATAAAAAGGCACGTAATAGTTTACATGCTCATCATTACATCGAGATGTTTGAAACTGCTTAGAAGATAAAGATGGCGAACGATCTCAAACAAATAGCCATCCAGACGAGAAAATTTTATGAAAGACAAATTAGTAAGCTTATAGATTAAGTCATCTTTATACTGCACATGTAAATAGTAGATATATAAACTATTCAACCGCTTCGTCTTATTACTTTCCTCTTTCTTATTATTTTTACGGAGGTTGAATTTGGAAAGGCCTATATTTTTATTGATATGATAATTATCTTAATAGAACCAACGCTATACTACATTCAAGCGCTTCTTCTTAGTTCCCAGTTCCGTCTGGTTTTGCCAACACTATTCTGCATTCAAGCGCTTCGTCTTAGTTCCTAATTCGTCTTAGTGTCCACTTCGTCTTAGTTCTTTAATTTATATATTGAAATTATATAATAATATAATCAATTAGATCCATTTATATTATTATCATTTATCCATTACAGTTATTATTATTAAAGAAATGTGATCATTATTAATAAAAAACGCATTAAAAAGCTTATAAATTATGCATATTAACCTAATTATCATATCAATTAATTTATTAAGTAACATGTTCCATAATCAAAGATTAATATTATATAGCGTGATATGGTTTTTATTCATATTATAATTATCTTGATAGAACCAACACTATTGTGCATTCAAGCGCTCCGTCTTAGCTCCCAGTTCTGTCTGCTTTCGGCTATGCTATTCTCCATTCAAGCGCTTCGTCTTAGCTCCCAGTTCGTCTTAGTGTCCACATCGTCTCAGTTCTTTAATTTATATCTTGGAATTATATAATAATATAATCAACTAGATCTATTGATAGTTTGTGATTTATTCATTATGTTTATTATTATTAAAGAAAGATGATAATTAGAAGGGTCTCAGTCATGTAAATCATATCTCCAATCCCTGTCTGTTTTACTGTTTACACTAACTTCTCTAACCAATAATATTTGTCACGTTATACTTAATGAACTCAACCAATGATATGTCTATTTTTTAAATGTGTAGTCTCACTTTCTAATATTATTATTATTCGGAAATAAATTTCTTATTATTTTTCTTATTATAATTAATTTGCTAATTATTATTATTATTATGATTATGACTATTAACAATTGTGTTATGG
>JANIHZ010000006.1:6295888-6310096 GCA_027478365.1 Erythroxylum rufum | reverse complement strand
TTCAATAAAAATCCAACCAAAACAATTCATCATTCAAAACTTAATTTGAAATCATGCTAAATTCATCAAGACAAGTTTGGGATCCAACAATGGTAAGTAGTTCAAGGAAGGATTGGGTATTGAACCTGGATGATGCCCTATGGGCCTATCGAATTGCCTTCAAACTCCAATCGGTACAAAACCATTTAGACTTGTTTATGGTAAGGCTTGTCACTTGGCTGTGGAATTAGAATATAGAACATACTGGGCAATAAAAGCCTTAAAATTTGATTGGAAGTAAGTGGCTGAGCGAAGATTTGTACAATTGAACGAACTCGATGAGCTTCGTCTGAATGCATATGAGCATGCAAATCTATATAAAGAAAAAGAAGAAGAACTATCATATTAAGAAGAAAGAGTTCAAAGTGGGAGATGCCTGTTACTTTATAATTCAAGATTTAAGTTATTGCTTGGAAAGCTCAAATTAAGGTGGAGTTGGCCTCTTAAAGTGACCCACATTTTTATGCATGGAGCTTTGAAATTAGAAAATAAAAACAAGGAAACCTTCAAGGTAAGGAAAAAAAAGGTGTAAATCATATCTTGGAGGAGGCTTTTAGCAAGAAAGGGAAGTAATTTCTTTCCTTTCAAATCATTAAAAAGTTTTGAATGATGAAACATCAAGTTAATTACTATAACTTAACAATTTTATGTAGTTAGGTTTTCTCTTGAAATCTAGCACTTAGGTCTTTATTTTCATGTTTTTGGAGTGGTTTGGGTTGTTAATTTTCATGTTTTTGAAGCATTTATAAGTTAGGGAACAAGTTTCGGGGGTTACATCAGAAAAAACGAATTAAACAGGATAAGGTGTGCCATTTACAGCCTGTCACGATTGTGTATGGCATGCTAGACCTCTGTCACGATCGTGCTCCAAGCTCATGATCGTGATAGTTCCACATCTTAGACCTTATTTTGCCCTTCCTTTTCAACCCTAACCCTTTAAATTCATCTTTTCTCTTCTTCTACATAACTTGTCTCTCTACACTTGGTGACCACCTTCCAAACTCTCAACTTTTGCTTCATTCTTACTTAGGTTTTTCATTAATTACTTTCATCTTTCACCTAGATAAACATTCCTCTTACACAAATATAGTAATTTCCACACAAAATTCATATATTCAACATGTTTCTTACAATGTTTTTACAAACTTTTCTCTCTCATGTATTTTTGGGTGTTTTGTGTATTTTTATTGTGTTCTTGGTTGATTTTGTAGGTATACGCTCATGAATAGCGCCAAGAAACAAACATGTTGCTAAACATTTATATTTTAAAGGGAAAGCTCTAATTTCAGGGAAGGGTGCACATGATAGGGCTGCAGATTTTAGAACATCTCTTCCGAGTTATTTAGAAGAAGAAGGTATTTGATTCCAAACTCTTTGCTCTAGAATTATGAACACACATAAATACTTTAATTTTTAAATCTTAGAAAATCTAGGGTTAAAAGAAAAGATTGAGATGTTGAGTGCAAAAATTCGATGGAAAAATTTATTAATTTTGATTATGTTATGTAGAAGGAATTAACTGTTGAATTTTATACTACTCTACAATCTGAGCCTTAAAATTTGAATAATTTTTTGTTTTGATTGAGGGGCCACCATTAAAATTTAGATTTTGATATTATGGAAGAATTGGTGGATTTCGTATATCGAACATTATTGAAAAACAAAATAACTTTCGTGCTAAGCAATGCCCATAATAAAGTTATTCTTAGTTTTGAGCATCAGTTACAACATAAATTTATATTTGATAAGAAAGTAAAAAATGTTTAATTAAAGACTTATTCATACTTTATTGCATAGACAATAATGTCAAGTATGTACTTTAACTTATATTTTTCATACAATAACTACTTCTCTTAAAAAAGAAAAGCAGCTATCTTGGCATGGTTTGTCTTATTACTGCACTTGTTATATATCATGGTGTTCTTAATCACACTCATTTAAAGCGAGCTGAGATCTTGGAGGTCCATCACATGGAACTTTGGGATATTGGTTCCAAAACTCACATGAAATACAAGACTGGACAAGCTAGATCCAACTTCGCACCAACAAAACATCAAATTGAAGCCTCTTCAAGTGAAGAAATGGATGAGGATGATGAGGAAGGCTGGGAGAAAGTCTTCAATTTAGTATCAAAAAATAATAAGCTCATGGCAGAGCGCACGAGCACCATGGATGTGCAAATAAACGAGATGGTGTGAGATCAATGTAAACAGTAACGTGGCACAAAGAAGATTTTGAAGTACCTCACTGCTCAAGGTGTTCAGATTCCTTCACCCATACTGTCACCACTCAATCTCCATAAGTGTTTCTTGCTTGTTATTTATTTTTATGTGTGTTTTTTGGTTTCTCATATTGAGGACAATGTGTTATCTAAGTGTGGGGATGTTTATACATTGACATATGTGATGTTGCATTTCACATTATGTGAACATCTTGTTGTTTATGTGTGAATTGCGTGAATGTGTCAATGACAAGAATTTGATAGAATTAGTTTAGCTTTGAACATGGTCTTTTAATTTGTAAAGGCATATTGACTGGTGAATTTTGTGTTTTAAGTATCTTTGGATGAATATGCATGATAATTAAGATATGACACCTATTCTTCACTTTAGGAAATTTGTCGTATACATTTATAATTATAAGTCAATTGAATTGGTTAACATTATTAGTACCCTTTCATGAGAATGATTGGCTAAAAAGAAATGAGGTAGGCTAAGAAGTAAAATATAAAATGTGTTAAATAAAATTCCTATTCTGATGGCCCTTTTTGAAAAAAGTGGGTTAAAAATAAGGCTAGTAGCTAGTTAAGTATGTGATATATAGTTGAGTAATATGGGGCATTCATGAAAAATTGTTTTGTCTTCATATCAAAAGGCTATGACACTCAAACTAAGCTAAATAAAAAATGTGACCTACTTGAGTAACCGAGGGACATTCAAGATAAGGTGTTTGCCTTCACACTAAAGGACTAGGTTAACATTAAAGAAAATTAAAAAATGATGAATAAATAAGATCTACTGATCTTTGAAAATAGCAAAAATTTTTATAAAAGGCTACTTAGTGATAGTTGCCTTTTTGATTGATCAATAATCATAAATGTATGTTTACAAGTGTCATAAGTGTATAAATAGTGTGTTAATATTTTGATTGATATGTATATTCAACTCAAAGTACTTAAACATAAGAGGAATAGTTTAGTATGTAGACATATTTTGAATGATTGATGTTTGTGGTTAAATTGATTCTATAAGATTTAATGCCACTGTATCATTATTGCATATTGTATGAATGTGTGATTATGTGTTCTTGTATTTGTTTGTATTTGTGTTTGTGTTTTTTGTTTTTGCTTGAGGACAGGCAAAAGTTTAAGTGTAATATCCCATTACCTGCGGGGAGGTTAGAATAGTAATATGAGTGATTAATGAGAGATAAGAAATTCATTTTTTATGCTCATGCATAATATGTCATACACATACACGTGAATAGTGAATTTTTCTGTACATGAAAATAATTGTACATGCATTCATGAATAATTCTGGGCATAATTGGATTGAGTTGTGTTATTTTTGAGAATTTTGAATTTGTTATATTGGAAATATTATTGGTTAGTGTGATTGTAGTATTTGTGAATTTTGGTGAAATTAGGAGTGAATTTCGAAAATTATGGATTTTTATGAAAAAAATAGGGAACAAGGAATCAAAAGGGAATTTGGAGATGATTGGATTGTAAAGATAGGAGGTAAAGAGATTAGTTCAAAAGAAACTTGGTTAGTGCTTAGACCTTAGGAAAGTGACAATTGTTAAGTTGCTTTTTATATTTTTGTTAGAGAAGTAAGTTACTATTCTTTGAGATTTAAAAGACTAAGTGATATTTCTAAGTTTCCTTCTTTATAAACACCTTCTTCGATTTTCCTCTCAATACACAGAGTTTTCCATCAAACTTCTTCTAAGATATTTCTTTGCTTTTCCTTTTCCTATACCAATCTCACTTTGCTATTTGTGTCTTCAACCTTAAGAAAAACCAGAAGCTAGTCATTTTACACAGTGGAATATGTGATTTGCATGGAGTTTAGGGCTTGAAGATAATTGAAGATTTTGGAGTTTTCAATAAATAAGTAGTGAATAAATCCTTTAGAGTTAGGGATTTATGGAATAGATTTTATCAATTATTGTCATTTACATGGAAAATGGTATTTACGTGTATATTCATGAATACTGTGTTGATGGGATGAAAAATTTGGTTATAATGTTAGTTTAGTATTTGATGGATTATTAGTGATCAGGTGATGTAGAAATGATTTTTAGAGTTTGAAATAGCAATGAAATGGGGTATAAGATTAGTGTAGAAGATTAAAGTATGAAAAGGTGATATGCTGATATGCTCTGTTTCTTCACTGTGCACACACACACACAAACTCACACACACACACACACACACACACACATATGAGTGTATACGTGGGTAAGTGAATGTTTTAGAGATGATCAGGAAAATGATTTTTTTTAGTTGAAAAGTAGTTGTAAAATGATGGTCTAAAATAGGAATGAGTGTATGAATAAAGGTTGACAAGAAAATAGTGAATGTGAATAAAAGTAGAAAATATAGAGTTTTAAAAATGGTGGCAGAACGTGTATAGGATGAAACATTGAATTTTTTGGATTTCGATGGAACTTGGTTAAATTTGCATTTTTAGGAGTAGTATGAATTGTGGTGAATAAGTTTAATGAAATGGAGTAGAAAAACTAGAAATAAAATTGAAGTGTTGGATTTGCAATGGAAGTCATCTGGAAAATCACTGAGAATGAATAGTAGAGAGTTGAATTTTTTAATTTAAAATTATGTGAATTTACTGTACTAATCTAGATAGATTTTGACAAAATGGTCTTCATGGAAGTTGTAGATCTATCTTTAAGCTTTCCATTGTTATAAAGTTTTCAAATTTTGGAGTTCTGGATCAAAAGTTATGAAATTTAGAAGTTGTGTCTCGGTGGAGAAGAAGAAGTAGGATTATGCTGTCGTGCATTAGCATGACGGTGACTATAAGGAATTGAAAAAATGTGTTATTTTGAGGATAATGGGTTTTCACTGTCATGCATAAGCACAACGATGACATTGAGAGTTAAGCGAAGATCACAATTTTGAGAGTTGATAACTGATGAATATCAGAAAATTTTCTGGACTTGATTTTGGTTGTTTTTATATCGACAGTAGTTGTAAACCATTACATACATATATATGTATGTATGTATATGTATATATACTGGGTTTGGTTTGAATGAAAATCCAAAAATTTGAAATTTATAGTAGAGAGAGAGAGAGAATGTGGAGTTTCAGATTTTTTGAGTTGATTCGATAAATTTGAATCTAGATGTGTAAAGATTGTATTTGGAATTAGAAATGCTGAATATATAAGTTGGAAAGAATTGGAAAGGCTAGAAATGAAAAAAAATTTATGGAGGAACTGAAAAAGGATTAGTGAAGAAGATGATAGAAAAGCACCGTCGTGCTTTTGCACGATCGCTACTTTTAAAACCAAAAAGTCGCAATTGTGCAAAAGCATGATAGTGACTTCGGGGTTTTGGCAAAAGTCGCGATCGTGCTTTTGCACGATTGCAAATTTTGCAAGTCAAGGTATGCACAATCGCGACTTTCATCTAACTTTTTTGAAAGGATTTTTGCTGAACATCCTTCAATCTTTTTGCTATAACTTCTTCCCCTAATGTCCAAATGACTTAATTATTAGACCAATATATCCATAAGACATTGACTTACATCTCCACCAAAAATCATAGCTTTCTGAATTGATCTGGTTGGTGAATTTAAGATGGAAATGTGACTGTGCTAAAGTATGATAATTGATAGGATTAATTTACTGAACATACTTCAATATTTTGATTATATCTGTATCTATAGGATTCCAAATGAGATAATTTTTGATTTACAGTAAACTAAAGATATAGGTTTAGAAATTATCTGAAGAAGTCGAATTATGATTCAGTCTCTAAAATATTCAATTTCTGGGTGGAAGTTGTACATAGTAAATTATTTTTGAATAAGAATAGTCTGGAAATGTTTATAGGTATATCTTCCAGATTACTAAACTAAATTGAGTGATTTTGGTGTCAATAGAAACCTAAGACATAGAGGAACACTTTTCTAGAAGAGAGTATGACCAAATTATTTCAGTTACACTTTGTAATTAAATGTGAACAGTAGCCCAAAAGTGTGACTTGGAAAAAACTGAAATGAGTCAATGAGATATGAATTGTGAATTTAATGGTTTTAGTAAAGAATATACCTTAGTATAAATTATACTTAGATGAGTTTTGATATGAGAATAATTTGGTGATGAAATTGATGGAAAGATACCTGGGATTGTCATGAACGTGCATTGTACATATTTCTTTTCATTCATATGCATTATTAAACACCTCTGATTGTACAAATTGTGGTATATGTGTATGTTGTTTGATATAGAGGAGCAACTGGAACGTCAAACTCCAGACATTACCAGAACTTCCAGGCATTAGCTTTGGGAGCAACTAGTGAGTAACCTAGATGGTTTTATCTCAATTATTGTTTGCTTACAATATGTTTTGAATGATGAATGAATATGATTTGGTTGAGTTGATTTCTGGACAGAAGGTCAGATGACTGTGATTTTAAGAATGTCTATTGAAGTGTTGCTTATATATGAATGTAACAAACTATGTGATTTATAATATGATTGATTGTGACCAAAGCATTCCATACATGAATGCATGATCAGATAATGGGAGCTGTGACCAGAATAGCCACCGATCAGAGCTTAAAGCTCAACGTGTGAAAAGAGCCTCGAGCTCAGACAGTGATTAAGAGCCTAAGGTTCACTATGTAAAATGAGCCCTGTATCCTCATCAGATAAGGGATAGTTATTAATGAGCCCGATATCTAAAATGGATACGGGACAGTTCAGGCACTCGGTTATAACAATGTAATAATTGGAAAAGTATCTCATGAGCATTTCATATGCATTTTATTAAGTATGCTTGTTGGATTGAAATGCCAAATTTTCCTATGCATAAGTGAAAATGTGATACTGAAATAAAGTGCAATTTTGTGAAATATTTGTTATGTGAAATGATGTGTTGCATGAATTGAGTGAACCATCAATGATAGTTACCTCATTGAGTTTGCAAAACTCACCAAAATTGCAACGTTGTCTTTTCAGGACCAAGGGACGACTCTAGCTACTGAGAGGCTCTATCAGTCGTGTAGATTGTGATTTAGCAAGAGAAGTCATGGATCAAAGGTCGGTTAACTGAGATTTTTAGACAGCTTAGATAGATACTATATATTTTTCTTTTTCATGTAGTACTTTTGTACTAGGTTCTGATAATGTACATATAGTAAAGGTTGAAAGACACAATGTAGACTTTCGATTTTGTGCAATGAAATGAGGAAAATTTTGGTTTTTAAAATATTGTGATTTTAAATTGATGCCTTATAAGTGAATAATGATATGATACCATGTGAAGTGAATGTAGTGATTGAATGTAGCGCACCATTATCGTAAGATATGTACCGAAATGACCTTCAAGCATCTCGGTGTGTACCCTACGGTAAGGGGACACTACACTACTACAACAACTCCTCCATTGAGGATAAACACATACCTCGATTGTGATCTCATATCATCACGGTTAGTCTGGAAACTATCATCGATGTAACCCCTTACAACGAGCTCAAAATCTCTGCCATAGACAAGGAACATATCCTTATATCTTTTCAGGTACTTGAGGACATTCTTGACTACATTTCAATGTGCTAAGCTTGGAGTGGTTTGATATCTGCTAGTCATACTTAGAGCGTATGATACATCAGGGCAAGTGCATATCATGACGTATATGATAGAGCCAATCACCGAAGCGTATGGAACTATACTCATCACATCCAGCTCACCAGGTGTCGAAGGACACTGTTTTTTGCCGAGATGGATACCATGAGACATGGGAAAAAAATCTTTCTTGGCATCCTACATGTTGAACCTCTTCAACACTTTGCCAATTTATATACTCTGGCTCAATCCAGTGAGCCTCTTAGATCTATCTCTATATATCTTAATGCCCAAGATATAGGTAGCCTCGCCCTAATCCTTCATTGAGAATACCTTCATCAATAAGGACTTGACGAACTCCAACAAAGGAATGTCATTCCAAATGAGAAGTATGTCATCCACATATAACACCAGGAAGACTATTGCATTCCCACTAATCCTTTTGTACACACAAGGTTCTTCTTCGCACTTGACAAAATCAAACCTTTTGATCTCTTTGTCAAAGCACTTGTTCTAACTCTGTGATGCTTGCTTCAATCCATAAATGGATCTTTGAAGCTTGCACACCTTCTTAACAACTTTTGGATCCACAAAACCTTCTGGTTTTTACATATACACATCCTCTTCTAAATCTCCATTTGCATTTTTGACATCCATTTGCCATATTTAATAACCATGAAAAGCCACAATTGCTAGAAGGATCTGAATTGACTTAAACATAGCCACGAGCGAGAAGGTCTTATGATAATTAACTCCTTAAATCTGTCTAAAACCTTTCGCAACTAGTTGTGCTTTGTAATTAGTCAAATTTCCATTTATTTCTGTCTTCTTTTTGAAAACCCATTTGTTTTCAATAGGTTTTACCCTTATAGGAAGATTAACCAAGTTCCAAACCTGGTTGTCATATATAGATTGTATCTAATATTTCATGGCTCTAAGTCATTCATCGGAGTCTAGCCTTTCCATTGCTTCCTTATAGGTCAATAGATCTTCAGTGTCCAACATCGTCACCTCATGTAGTCCCATATACCTCTCAGGTGCACAAACAACCCTAGTTGACCTTCGCAGCAGAGCTACTTCTGGTTAACCTTCCTCCACAACTCTTTATAGCTCAAGTTCAACTTCGAGTTGTGTCAATTCAGTTGGAGGCTAGTCATGAGCCTCTTCCACAACTACTTATGGAGTTGGCTGCACCTGAATCCTATTGACAAAAGCATCTAAGGGTGGGTCAACGTGATGCCCACTAGCCTCGTTATCTTATAGTGTTTCCTGAATTTCTTCAAGTGTAACATTAGTCTCACTACTTCCTTTTGTGAGAAACTCTTTCTCCAAGAACACACCATGTCAAGCAACAAATACTTTGTTCTCTAACTTATGATAGAAGTAGTACCCTTTAATTTCTTTAAGATACCCTATAAAAAAGACCTTGTCTAATTTAGTGCCAAGTTTATCAAATGTTAAACATTTGATATATGCCTCACAACCCCAAATTTTTAGAAAAGACATGCTAGGCAGTTTTCCAAACTATATCTCATATGGTGCCTTTTTTATGGATTTGATGGAACCCTATTAGTGTGAATGCAGTAGTTTAAAATGCATATCCCTAAAATGAGATTTGAAGTTTGGTTTGACTCCTTATAGATTGAACCATGTCTAACAAAGTTTGATTTCGCCTCTCGAAAACACCATTCCAATGTGGCATTTCAGGAGGGGCGAGTTGTGAGATGATCCCACACTCTCTAAGATAAGCACCAAACTCATGACTCAAGTATTCGCCTCCTTGATCTGATCATAAGACTTTAATCTTCTTGTCGAGTGAGTTCTCAACCTCATTCTTGAATTCCTTAAATTTTCAAAAGATTCAGACTTATGTATCATTAAATAGATATAACCATATCTACTGAAGTCATCGGTAAACGAGATGAAGTATTGAAAACCCCCTTGGGCATTAGTTGTAACACCCCACTCTCGCCTGACCCGAACCCGACATCGGTGGTGATATCTGAGTCCGTGCCCTGCGAGGGTGGCGTGCTACATCACTCAGTCAAAACTCAGTAATAACTTTTTTTAACACAAACAAACACTATGCGGAAAATCATTAACACATATAATCATCGGTAAAGACAATGACCACGGGGGCCCTTTTCATAAATACAAAGTACTACAGTCCGTTGATTTTACAAATTGACTAATCATTTGTACAAAAATTTAGAAAATACAAATGTTTTGACACTACTACAGACGCTAACTGATCCCGACCTGTTCTTTCACTTACCTGCGGTTGTTATACACCCGTTGCCTAATGGGATATTCTTTTGGGTCCTGAAAAATAATTACAAATTTTGGGTAAGTTTTGCAAACTCAGTGAGGTGACCATCATCGATGGTCCACTCAATTCATGCAACACATCATGTCATATAACATATACTCACATTGTTGCATATTTGATCACATTTTATAATTTCACTTGAACATAGACAGTTTCACTTCAGCATAGACAATTTCACTTGAGCATAGACAAATTATACATATCATTCAATTAGACAAACATAGCCATATGAATACATGCAACACTCAAGCATAACACAGTTGTTTCATAATCCACATTCAGAAGTACCACATGATTGTTATCACAGAAGCATAAGGCATTTTGCCTTTCACTCAATCAAAGAAATTACATCAAATGTGTATGACATGCGCCTGTGAAACCTTTCCAATTTATTTCGGTGTTGTGACCGAGCGCCTGAACTGTCCCATATAAGGCTCATTGATACTGTCCCATATAGGGCTCATTGAACGTTGAGCCTGAGGCTCTGAATCACTGTGGGGCTCGAGGCCCAGATACAAACGTTGAGCTTATAGCTCTCGGTGGCTGCTCAGGTCACAACTGTCATTATCTAATCATGCATTCATGCATGGAATGCACATGTCACAATGATTCAGTACATATGTCACAATCATTGCATATGTCACACTCATTACATATGTCACAAATGCTCACATCTTAAGCAAATAGTTCACAGAATCACACAGAATCAAAACAAGTTGCACTTCTATGTCATTGCTTCTCAATACCTCGGACCTTCTGTCCGGAACCCATAATCAGAACACAATTCATTAACCCACCATTATCTACCATAGTTTTCTAAGCAAATAATAATTGCAAGAACTGTCTAGGTCACTCACCAATAGCTTCCGAGCTAGTGCCTGGAAGTCTCGGCAACGTCAGTGGGTTGACGTTCTAAAAGCGCCTCTATAACAGTCAAAGTATATAAACATTATCACTTGAACAATTAAAGATATTTAATAATGCACATGTAGCGATTAAAAATATGTAGAATGCATGTTCGTGACATGCCCGACATTATTCCAAAAATTCTCATCACAAAAAGGTCCCTTTTAAAAAAATAGAAATCTAAAGACATCAAAATTACTCAATTCGGATCTCTATAGGTCCAAATATTGCTAAAACAATGAAGTATGTGCAGAAAATAACCAATTCATATTCTTTTAATCAATACACTCACTTTGATTTAATCTATCTTTTTCAAATTGATTTCAAAAATTCACTAATTCCCATATAGAGGTAGACAAATGTCTTACAAATCTGACGCCTCAAAAATCAAGTCAATCGGAGGTCGGACGGAAAAGTTATAAACAAAAGAGTGGAAAGAGGTCAGTTCAGGAAAAATACATGTCCTAGTCGACTAGTCGGAGGTGGTAGTCGACTAAGTCAACTACAGTTACCGACTGGAAGCTTTATGTTTTTCTTCTTCCGACATCCCAACTTTCACAAGCCATAACTCCTTACTCCGAACTCCAAAATGGACAAAATTGGTATCAATTTAAAGATAAAAGAGAGCTATACAAGTTTCATGAATGACATAAAAACCAATTACACCTCTAAGGGTATCAAAAATGCAACCAAAAGTACTGCCTTCACAAACTTTCCCAAACCAGTATAACATTTTTCAAAACTCATAACTTTCCATTCCCTTTGCCACAAATTCCAAGCTTTATGTCAAAAAAAAAGATTGAAACATGTTCTACAACTTTCATGAACAACTTGGAAGCAAATTCAACCTATAAACATATCAAATTTTCACCCAAAGGTTCTACCTCTATAAGTCATTCTCAACAGTAACACAATCTTCCAAAAATCATAACTTCTTATATCCTTGTCCGAAAATTCCCTATTTTATAGCCATGAAAAGATCAGAAAATATATTACAATTCTCATGAAGGACTTAGAAGCAAATTCCATATCTAACTAGATCACAAACTCCATTTATTGTGACTGCCCTGTTTAAGGGTGTTAAGTCAACATATAACCTAAACCATATCAAAACTTTACAAATTCATAACTTACAATCCATACATCCAAAATTAGCATATAATACCTCATTCTAAAGCTGAAGCATTCCTCTACAACTTTCCATAAGACCATTTAAGCCAATTGAAACCATAACAGTCCAAAATTTGACTTCAAAAACAGAAATCACAAAACCTACATTGAGGGCTAGGTTTCAACACAATGTACATTAACAGCTGAAATTCAATAAGTCATAACTCTCAACCTAAAAATGAAAAAATGTCATACTTAGGGGAAATAGAAAGCTAACAAGAAAATCTTCAACTTTCATGAAGGCCAATTGAGCAGATTCAACCGAGATCAACCTAGGAAAATTCACCAAAGTTTCAAGTCACATTTCTCGGTTACTGTTCATACTACACACATAACTCACTTTCAAGGCAGATTTCAAACCCCTTCAAGCCACAATTGGACAACACTTCCTTCATAAGAATTCTAGCCAAACTTCTCACATTTAATTTGAGCCAAACCTCATCTCAATTTCTTAACTGTACAAATGTAGTGAATCTATATCTGCTTTATCGAACCATGTACTTTTGCTCATTTCCAATTATCCTCATTTTATAGAACATACAAGTCAGAATCATAAATACTTAGTCATTCTGAACTTTTAATCTCACATAGGCATACTTTAGCCGATATTCTTCTCATGTCCAAATTTGACCCCTCCAGGCTATAGAAATTTTTGTTTTCTTTCAACTCAATTTATACACTTTAAGTCTCATTATTCATTTTGATATCACTTCTTTCCTAAATCAACCCATGCCAATGTTTTCACATTCATATCACATTCGAGGGTTTATAACCACATTACAATATGAATATCAGTATCCATTTTTCCTTTCCCATTCCTAATTGCCCATACACCTTCATTGACTCATATTCTGACATATCATCAACTTTTCTCACACTTAATCACTTAACACATGTTCGTGCGTATGACTCATACTCATGCGACTTAGACTAGGGATCAGTTGCCATGATCTGCTACGACATGACTCAAATGCATGTAACTTGACTTATGTTTCAGAAAATGCCCAGATAAGCTCGTACTTCTATGCTCTAATACCACCTAAATGTAGCGTCCCCTTACCGTAGGGTACACACTGGGACGCTCGCAGGTCATTCCGGTACATATCCTACGACAAGAAAGAATTACGAACAAACACCACTATATTCCACATGGCATCATAATAATAAACATTAATATAAAATCATAACTTTTTAAAACCAAACCTCTTTCCATTTCATTGCATCAAAATCAGTAAATTTATACAATTGTGATTATGTATTATTTGTCCATAATTTCCAAAAACCTAGTACAAACTGCTATATAACAAGGAATAATATAACAGCCCTAACTAGGTCATCCCAAAAGTCTCAGCTGACTGACCTGTGAGCCTCCCGCGTGACCCGAATCCGATGTCGATGGTGATATCCGAGTCCGTGCCCTGTGAGGGTGGCGTGCTACATCACTCAGTCAAAACTCAGTATAATTTTTTTTCAAACACAAACATACACTATGCGAAAAATCATTAACATACACAATCACCGGTAAATATAATAACCACGGGGACCCTTTTTATAAATAGAAATTACTACAGTCCGTTGACTTTACAAATTGACTTAATCAATTGTACAATAATTCAGAAAATACAATTTTATTAGACACTAATGCAGACGCGAACTGATCCCGACCTCTTCTTTCACTCACATGCGGTTGTTATACGCCCGTGGCCTAACGGGGTATTCTTCTCGGTCCTGAAAAATATGTTACAATTTTGGGTGAGTTTGCGAACTCAGTGAGGAATCATCATCGATGGTTCGCCCAACTCATGCAACACTCAGGCAAATTACATTTTTTCACAAACTTCACATTCAGAAGTACCACATGATTGCACTCAAGTAAATCATAGTTATTTCACAATTGCACATTCAGAAGTACCACATGATTATTATCACATATGTATAAGGCATTTT
>JANIHZ010000006.1:6230318-6241609 GCA_027478365.1 Erythroxylum rufum | reverse complement strand
CTTGATTGAAGCTATTGAGCAAGTGCCGAATTACGCAAAATTCATCAAGGACATTGTTACAAAGCACATTTGGCCTCCAACACCATCACCATCACCACCTTTGTCACCATGACGGTTTTATGTTCTAACCTTTTTTCTTTTAAATTCTATCTTATGTTGTTTTTATATTTTCGTCTAATCTTATGTATATTCCCACCTCATGTGTTTTTATTTGTTCTTCTTACATTGAGGACAATATATTCTCCAAGTGTAGGGAGGGTTATGTCATATACGTTTTTATTTTGAGTGTGAATTTTACATGTCGTATGCTAGTTTGTTTAAGATTGCATTATTTGACTCGTATGAATGTGTTAATGTCTATAACTTAACAGAATTGTTTTGTCTTTGAACATAGTCTTTTAGGTTGTAAAGACTTATTAGCTTGAGAAATCTATGCCCTAGGTAGCTTTAATTAAACATGCCTGTTAAGTAGGATATGACGTTAATTCACTCACCTTAGGAAATTGCCTCATAGAGTTATAATTTTACGACATTTAGATAAGTGGCATTGTTAGTATCTTTTCATAAGAATGATTAGCTAAAGAAATGAGGTAAGCAAGAAAATACAAAAAAAATTGTGTTTTGTTTAATAAATAACTATTATGCTAGCCCTTTTTGAAAAAAAATCGGGTTATGAATAGAATTAGTAGTCAGTTGAGAATGTGATGTAGCTGAGTAACTGGGGGACATTCATCACAAATGTTTGCCTTCACGTCAAAAGGCTATAATGACATTCCAACCAAGCTGCTTAATAAAAATATGGCTTAGTTGAGTAACCGAGGGACATTCATCATAAATGTTTACCTTCACGTCAAAAGACTAGGTTTATGTTAATTAAAAGTAACAAAAATAATGCGTTGTAAATAAACCCTACTGATCTTATGCATAGCTAGATTTTTCATGAAAAGATACTTAGGGATATTTACAATTTCAATTTACTAACAAATTACTAATGTATGTGTACAAGTTATAAGGGTGAGTGAATAAGATGTCAAGTCTTGCTTAGCATCCATATTTAATCTGAAGTGCTTACCCATAGATTTCATAAGTTAATATGTTAGAACAACTTGAGGGATTGTGTTAGTAGTTAAATTTGTTTCGTGAAGTTTAATGTCATTGTATCATTATTGCATATGTGTGTTTTATTATTTGGTGTGTTGGTGTTTTTTGTTTTGTTTTTGCTTAAGGACTAACAAAAGTTCAAGTGTGTGGATGTTGATAAGTGTAGATTGCATGATGTTTCAGTACACATTTTAGTATGTTTTTAGTGGTCAATTAATTAATTCATAAATGTTTAGGGTTAGAATTGTGTTAGTTGGTTAGATATTTGTGTTTTGGGTGTTTTGTGGGTTAGAGAACACCATTGACCTTTAATTTTATGTGTTTGAGGTGTCTTGATGTGTTTGTTAGTGCTCGGATCAAATAATAAAGAACGAAGAGAATTTGGAAGAAACTCTGAGCAAGAACCTAGTGCCATAATCGTGGGCCAACATGCCATGATTGTGACAGAAGAAAAAATAAGTGCCACAATCATGTCCTATATGATAGCAGACACAGACCGGCTTCTAAGACGTAACTTTTTTAGGGTTATTTAGTACT
The DNA here is from genome assembly GCA_027478365.1 of Erythroxylum rufum. Lineage (NCBI taxonomy): Eukaryota > Viridiplantae > Streptophyta > Magnoliopsida > Malpighiales > Erythroxylaceae > Erythroxylum > Erythroxylum rufum. Next base: position 6,239,971 of record JANIHZ010000006.1, on the reverse strand, counting down.
TTGAGGCTCAAGAAAAACCTAGTTTTGACCCCAATTGGAAAATACTATAAAGAGAAAAACAAAAGAACCCTAATTTTTTGAGCCTCCATTTGCTAAATTGAAAAGATCCAAGGAAAGAAAGAAGAGGAAAGAGGAAGAGGGAAGAAGAAGGGCTGTTGTTGCTACCGTTGTTCCCAGTCCATCTCGAGCCCTTCCTAGTGACGTTATCATTTCATCTTTATTGTTCTTTCATTTGAATGTATGAGATTGATTTGATAGTGATGGATTTGGGTTTGATGATGTTCTAAACTCCTTTAGGGATTTGTTCTTGAATATATGTTAATATGATTTATTTTGATGTTAATACATAGGGTATTGTGATTATTTGTTGTATTTGCATGATTTGGTAACAAATCGAGAGAGTGAGTTGATAGAAAAACAATTAGATTGGATAATGAGAGTTAAACAATTTAATAGATCATGGAAATAATCAAATTGGTAACTTATATAAAGAGAGATCTCGTGTGAGGACCCGATAGTCTATTAGAGGATTTAATATCTAATTGAATGTGTAGGTCTTTTGTTAATTAAGAGATTGCAAATTCCATAATTCAATTAAGGTTTATGATTTAGGGTTTAACAATTATAACTTGGGAGAGAGTAATCCACCCTTCGAAAGTCTAGAACCGATACCGTATTAACTAAAAAATAATCATGTCAGCATTTGATGATAGGATAAATCCCCTTCTCATAATCGGTTAATCTTCCTTGCGTGATTTTTGATTGTTCATTGGTAGTGCTCAATTTGTATTTCTTTGTGTTAATTTTACGATTTCATTTTCGATTAATCCATATCCAATTATTTACTTTTCTGTTTAGTTTTTCTTTTAATTATTAATTCCTTTAGGCCTTAGACAACTTAGAATGTGATTAGTTCACCAACACCTCGTGGGATGGATACCTTATATACTACACTCACGACTCGTACACTTGCAGTATATTGAGGGTTTTAATAGATTAAACTTGCCTCAATAAGTTTTTAAATGTAGGGTCTAAGGAGGTATAGAAGTAAGCAACCTTACCCCTAACTGGTAAAGAGGTTATTTCTGATAGACCCACATAAAATATATATATCTATATATATAATAAGGTAAAGAAAATGTTATTACAAGAAAATGTTTTGGCTACATAAGGAAATGTTAGACTAAATAACTAAGGGGGAATAACAACACGTAAAAGGATAGGACTAAATACATGACATAAGAGTCTGAGAAATTTTTTTAAAAGAGTTTTGAAAAAAAACTCTGTATGTAAGATGCTCTACTTGTACCTTAGTATGCCAAATTAAAGGTCACGTCCCTGGTAAGTTCCAGCAGAGTCATATCACTATTGATACCCCCCCCCCCCCCGACCCCAGAAAAAAATCTTAGGTCTTTCTTTTTTCCTCTTACAGTCTCTAAGTACAATCCTCTCGCATCTTCTCAATGGAGCTTCAGAATGTATCATCTTAACATTTCTAAATCACTTAAGCCTTGTCTCTCTTAATAGTTTCCATAAGATAAAAATTTTGAAATATACCTTAATTGGGAATCGTGTTACCTCTTCATACTAAGAATTACAAATACAAGGGTAAATACATCTCTGTAGGCAAATAATGTAGGTTTTGAAGAGATGTAGGAGATGTTTTAGGCATTAAAGGAATCCATAGGTAGTGTGATAGTATATGGAGTATTAACCATTGATTGCTAAAGATTTTATAAAAGAAAGAGTTTATAAAGATGCATAAATTTTATTTTCTTATATTTATTATTTTCATATATGCTTGTTTGAATGTTTGATGTGAATGCATATCATAACAAAGGGGTGTAAGTGGAGAGAGAGAGAACCTAACAAATGATTTAATTAAAATAAGTTTTCTTAGAAGACCAATTTATCTTTTCTAAAGCTCATTTTCATTTAATATTTGATCAACTAAGAATATAATTTTAATTGGAATTATAGGAATATTAGGATTAAATATTGATCTTTTTATTTAGATTAAAAAAAATTAAAAATAATTGGGATTTTTATCCCATTAACATTAAATTTCGGTCATTTAACTTGATTAAATTTTAGAAATTGTTTTGGGTTGGTAGGTCTATTACGAATGAACATTAGTATTAATATATTTTATTATCATTGAAACTATATAATAAAACCTCATTTATTCTATCAATCTCCTACTTTTTATGAAAACAAAATATTTGGTGATATTGTGAAAAAACAAAGGGCATTAAGTAAGCTCTCCCTATGTTAAAGAAATATGTCATGTATGTTCTCTCTTAATTAATGTATCATAAATGATCAAGTTTTAATATTACCATTCTCTTATGCTTTTGTTAATACTAAAAATGATATATTAAATATAAATATATAGGCATCAAAACATCAATCTATACGACCATTTGCAAATCAAAAAAGAAATAGTGAGATTCACATTTGAGAGATATGGTCTTATTGGAGGTCGTATATTTATTTTAAAGAAACAGTGAGATCTATGGTTTATTAACATGGCCATACCAGAGGCCATGTCAATCACTAAAAGGAAGTAATAAGGCCTATAGTCTAGGCCATAATTATGCCCCATATTGCATCTTAGGTGAAGCAGAACATATTTAAGTGTGAAAATCCTAATTTTTAGAGACCTTTAGCTAAATTCTAAAGAAAACACACATTATAATCAACTTTTTCTCCAAAAGCTTGTATGAGACATCTAGAGGCTTCTCCAACTCTTAGGAGATAAAATTTTAAGCTATTTTTCATTAGAGAATCAAAAATATGTCGTCTTAGTGGATTAAGATATTAGCAAAAATCAGGTGTTCATTTAGATTTATTTCTATCATGACTTCTCTATTTTGTCTTTTGATTTTGTTATTAAGAATATGTTTTACGGCTAGAAACTTTTTTATGTTTACATTGAAAAAACACTAGTAGCCATTTTTGTATAGATTAATTTGATTTAATTTATAATATATGTCATATTTCTATGAGCTATGTTTGATTGTTCATAATATGAATTTATTCATGTCACCATTTACATCTAATTTAAATTTACTTATGGAAGATTAAAAAGAGTTTGTTTATGAGTAGATCGTGGCTTAACTAACAGTGGTTAAATGGAATGCTCGAAAGAGACCTATATGATCTTCTTAGTATTAAAGTGAAACATGTAATAGGATTTCACAACCTTAAGGCATTCAAAGAGTTGTTAACATTAATAAAAAATATAGGCTAACCAAATAGAGAGTTCATAATTATTGCTAATGAGAATGCAATTTTAGTATCGAAGAGATTCTATCAGTTTAACGTTAATTGAATTATGAAGTCAAAAATACTATTAGGGGAAATACTAATCTAAACATCGGTATTTAATTGCATTATCTTTTGATTAATTATCTTATCATTGATTTCCTTAGATATTGTCTAGGTTTTACTTTCAGAAACCATGAAATTATCTTTCTATTTTCCTCTTTAAAGTAGTTAATAGTTAATAGATGCAAAATTGATCATAATGTTACCTTGTATTTGATGTGTTTTACTTAATATTTTATACTTTTATTGTATTTTTGGTACTTAATGTTCTCTAACTCTAGAAGATAAATTAATGGAAACCCTTATTGAAATGAATGATGACCGATGCGCATTTGATAGTAAAAATAAAAGACAAAGGTGGGTTTCATGAATGGAGGGATATTTCAAAAAGAGCTTCCGAAAGAAAAAGGAAGCATTACATATCGACTAATGGAATGCCTTATTGAGATATTAGTTAGTCAACATGAATTTGATAAGAGACTTCCTTCACTTGTATATGATGAGTATAATCTGAGCTTTCAACCACCTCAGAGTGAAAAAGAGACAACAATTGATGTCATGAATAAACATACATTTCAATAAGGCGAGGAGGTAGCTGCTACTCTAAAGGATATGATGATTGAATCTATTCAAGAATCTAATATGAGGCATCAGGAAGTAGAGGCTCGTATACAGAATACAGTGAATCAAATCGATCCTAACAACTAGTAGAGATATTATCAAACAAACAATTAGGGAGTTTGCCTAGTCCTAATGAAATAGATCCTAACAAATTTGGAATGAAAATTATCCTTAGTAATGAAGATGAGCTCTCAGAAGAAGAAGAAGAAGAGGAAGCAAGTATTACAGATAAATTAATGGAACTCCTTGTTGAAATGAAAGTTGAGCGACTTAAATTTAAGAGTGAAGAAAAGGCAAGGGTTGGCTTCATGAATCGAGTGACATTCCAAAAAAAGCTTCCGAAAGAAAAAGAAGTCTCCATCCAATAAGGAAAAGTAGAGGAGCAAAAAAAGGTAATTGAAGAAGATAAGCTAGAAACCTTTATCTAGGAAGAAGAAGAAGAAGAAGAGTGCATAGAGGTGGTTGAGGAAGAACCAGTGGAGGAACCAACTAAGGGAACTACTAATAAGGTGTTGGTAGTGACCTTAAGTATGAAGGGTTCCCACTTCCTCGAAGACAAGTTGTTCAAGTCAATCAATAATTCAGGGAGTTTCATTATCCCTTATTTTATTAATAGTTTATCATTAAAAAAGGCATTGTTTTTTGAAATTGGATTTACTAATTTGATAAAGTATGTCCTTGTTATTATCTTACAACATGTAGCTTATTTACATATTATGAAACCGCTTTGTGGAGCAAAGGGTGGAAGCAAACTGCTGATTATTGATCTAGGATGATGTTAAATATAAAGGTCACGTCGAGCTACTGATGTTAAAAAAGCACTACATGGAAGGCAACTCATGAGTTAGTTTTAATTTTATTTCAATTTCTATATTATTTTGTTTTTTTTAATATTAGCATAGGATTTTATTTTCTGTTATATTATTTGTTTTGTTTCTTTTTATCCTTTTCTTTTCTATTTTGCAAGGATGTTAGTTTCATATTAGAAGGATTAAATTAAAAGAAATTGCCACAATCAAGAAAGTACCAAACAACCCTCTCACTTGAATATTTGATTGTATTATGTACATTAAGGACAATGTACAACTTTAAGTGTGGAGATGGGTTGATTGAATTTTTAATTGATTTCTTCAAATTTATTATAATCCTGATTATAAATTTTATTAACTGATATCTTAAATTGGTTGAAATCTATCCATGAATCCTATATGTTGTTGTTGAATATTAACTTGAATTGGTGTGCAAAAGGATGATGGTTAGAATAAAATTAGCTTTCTAAGTCATATTTTTTGTAATCATTGAAATTTTCAAGTTGAATGAAAGTGCATACTATTTACACACATATATACCCATATTTTTTATGAGCTTTTGAGCCTAAAGAGCAAAATTTCCAAAAAAAATTGGCTCTTTTTATTCTTACGTATGTGACATCGTGTATAGTAGGATAATTCTAGAACTTGCTTTTATTATGCATGTTGAGACCACATTTGTTAAATTAGAAGCATTGACATGATAAAGGCACTTAGATTCACTAACTTGTTTTAGCTTATTTCTTTGAAATTACCATACCCTTAAAGTTACCTTTAGGGATAATTGAGCCTTATCCTTTTTCATTAATTTTACCCACTTATTAACCTTATTCCTATTTTTCTTTGAAGACCTATTTATCATTTTGAACCTTGAAGGTTATTTGCTTTATTTATTAGTTGAGACTTAAAATTTATGAAAGGTCTAATATCTGTTGAATTATGGCACTAGATGCTCGAATTGAGTTGTGTGAAAAAAAAGAGCATAAAAGAAAAGGCAATAAAAGTAAATGGTACCGATAGAGTTGCACAAAAAGGACCTGTGTATGTTTTGTAAACAAATCTTGTAATATTTCGTTAGTAAATTTCCTTCACTTTAACCCTTTTTATTAACCCAATCATACCATACCTAAGCCCCATTACAACCTATATAAAGACCTTTTGATTTTTGTTTCTAGTTTGTACATAAGTGATGGAGATGTGATTTTAATGCAAGCATATGCTAAAGGTTCTACTATGCATGAATTGAGAGTCTTAATACTTTTCACCCTAAACACTTGAGTGCATTGAGTAAAATCTTAGTGAGAGTGTAAAGATGTATGCTTCTGATTTCAATGTCAATGCAATTATTGATATCATTATTATTAATATTACTTAGGAAGTTAGTTTTATGACAACTTGATTCTAATTGCAAGTTAATTTGATTCAATAAGATATGATGATGTATAGTATAAATGGACAGGTTGAAATTGACGATGGATTGATGCTGTAAAATTTATAATTTTGATTATAGTTTGCTTGAGGATAAGTAAAAACTTAAATATGGGGATATTTGATATATGCATAATTGACTATACTTTTATGCCCATATTTGATGTATACTACTTGATATTTTATACTTTGTTCTATATTTGGTACTTAGTATGCTTCAATTGTGTTCACACGTGATAGTTTCCTTCATAGATTTAAAGGAGAGGAATTCGGACGAAAACATAGCGTAAAATGAAGAGTTGACAAATCTGAAGGAATGCACGGTTGACTGTGCACGTTCCCATGGCCGTGCACTTTCCTGATAACCAGAAAATTCCAATTATGCATCTCCCGAGACCCTAAAATTCGTGATAAAAAGATATTTCTAGGATAGATTGAAGGGGACAGTCAATAGGGAGTCGTAGAGGAGACTTCGGGAGGTAATTTCCAGATGTAGAGTCATTCTCAAGGGCTATTTTGGTCTAGAGAAGCGAAAAAACACGAAGATCATTGAAAGATCCATCAAAATACAAGATCAAGCCTCTACTTCACAACAACATTCAATAGAAGACAATTAGGCAGATTTATAATTATAATTCCATTGTTTTCGATTCGTGTTTCTTTTTATGTATGTTTGATTTCGCATTCGATCATGTGTAACTAAACGTCTAGTTAGTATTTATGTTAGATGAACCTTATGTTAATATTTTGATATGATTTGATTATTTTATTAATGTAGTTGGTTGTTTGTTATATTGTGTTCTGATTACGCATTTTATTTATGTTTTAATAACCCGAGAATATTATATCATAATTTGATTTCATATGTAGAGATTGAGAAATCCTAGTGTGAATAGATATATCATAATTAGAAGGATTTGACTATAACCCTAGAGATAGGATAACATAAATCTTCTAGATTATAGTCAAATCTAATAGAGAGACTTATAAATTAGTAACGCAATCCTATAAGATTTAACATGACTAATTCGACTAGAGACCTTAAGATTATTTGTTAGTAGACTCAAGGTCAGCTATCAACAAAACAATTACATGATAAAAGATCAATCTATTAAAGGTTTAAGGGAATTCGAACCTAGATACTAATTTCTGATAATGATAGTTTTCTGGGTAAATTCCACTGTCTTTGCATTCATTATCATTTCTTATTTCTTTAATTTTTTTAGTTTTTATTTTCTTTTTATTAAAAATCTAAAATCAATCCTTAGGCTAGATAATAGGGGAAGGGTAAGTACTAATTTCATAGTCTTCGTCAGATTGACACGTACTTGTCGGTACTAGTTACATCTATATCGTGCACTTGCGGTTTATTACAATAATGACTAACATGCAAAAATTCAATTACTTTTCTTCCTCACTTAGATCAACAATTGATATTTCGATCCCAATTTCCATGCTTAGTTCTTCTGAAGGCCTTTTATGACTTTCTTTGAAATCAATTGTTAGGGACACCATTGTTTCTCCTTATTTGATATCAATACAGTGGATAACAATATTTGGTATTCATTTAATGCCTTTTCATATTGACTTAAGAAAAAAAAATTTTAATATGTTCTAAGAACCACACAAACTTGGCTCCTTAAGGATTAATACTTAAACCCTTTTCAAACTATATATATATTATTTTACTTACTAAGCATTATTTCAAAAAGATTATACATATTTAATCACCATAGTCACCACAAAAGTGAAAACTCATATAAGATTATTTAAAACTCATGTGAGTTTATAAGAATGTGACATATATGTATTTCTAGGTATGTATTTCTAGGTCTTTTTTTAGAAATGATGGCATTGAGAGCTTTAATTTGGATATGTGGTAGACAAGAGATTCCTATTATGTGATAATAAGGACTAAAATTGGTTTAGTATATGAAATTTTACTAGTTAGGGGTAACTGTATTCAATGAGATTTTTACTAAATTGTTGTTGTTTTTGTTATTGTTATTGTATATGAAATTCTATTTTGGAGTAAGTGTGATCTATGACATTTGTGAACATATTCTAAGTGCCTAAATTATGGCCTATGATAATTGTGAGCTTGTTTAATAGTTTTCTATATGAATGAAAAAAATATCGGGCTTGCATGAAAATTATGTCTACTTTTTCCTTCAACAATAGGCCATTTAGGTTTGGAATATGACCCATACATGAATGCTTGAAATTTTCTTTTTTTTTTGTGATCTAGATACATGAGCATTAAGGTTCTCATGTCCATAATTGAATGTTATATGATCATGTGATGACTTAGGAAATGGTTCATCATTATACACATGTTTCCCTTCATAAAAATTGTATTGGGATTGGATGATCCACTTTCTATAAGTGTATCCAATCCTATGCCAATCATTTGAGTGATTTTACGATTCAATAATGCTATTTAGTTTTTTACTATCATAGTGAATCTTACCAATGACTATTTGATCATCTCCTTCTTCAATATTTCATTTTCATGCAACAAATCATGTTCATTGTCATTGGAAACAACCATACTTTTAGAATCTACCATGATATGTATATCATTTTTTAATTTCTCACTCTCAATAATTCAATAATGCTATTTAGTTTTTTTACTATCATAGTGAATCTTACCAATGACTATTTGATCTTATTGATCTCCTTCTTCACTATTTCATTTTCATGCAACGAATCATGTTCATTGTCATTGGAAACAACCATACTTTTAGAATCTACCATGTCATGTATATCATATTTTAATTTCTAAATCTCAATAATGCATGCATCTAAAAGCTTTAAAGTCTCTTTACTCTTGGAAGATAATTTCTTCCTTTTCAAGTTGATGAGTTCAACATGATCATTATCATTATTATCGAAAGAATTTGAGCAAGAAGTACCTTATCATCATTGTCGATAAAGCAGATAATTGCCACAAAATTCATGTAATCCTCACACTCCTAATTCGTAGTGTCATCCTATGAGGCGTTAAGTACTTTTTTCTTCTTCTCAATTGTTTTTCCCTATTCTTCTTTAAGAACCTCTTAATTTTCTTTATAATGAGCTTTATATCTTCCTTATCGCTCGCACTTGTATAGGTTTCTTCATCATCAATTTTCTCATCCTTAGAGACTTAAAATACCACACCTCTTCTTATTGGAGCAATTTCCTCTTTATGAAATTCATTCATTTACATTCATTCCAACTATTTATTCTAATTGCAAGGTGTTCAAATATTTAACTTCTTATATGGCTATCAATTTAACTTTTAAACCTTTTATAAAGAATTAAGGGATCATTTAGTTCTAGTTCTTTTTTGTTGTTGTGGTCTTTTACTTTTTATTTTTAGTTTTTAGTTTTTTCTTTTCTTTCAAATAAAGACAAAAAATCTTTTTGGTTGTTAATGTCAATACATTTATATTTTTATTATTTATGACAATCGCATATTAG
>JANIHZ010000006.1:6098396-6109020 GCA_027478365.1 Erythroxylum rufum | reverse complement strand
TATTTGTAATTTTAAATAAAATTAAAATTTAAGTTTAATTAGATTAATAAAATTTCTAAAACCTATTATAAGTAGACTTAAGTTTTAAATGAGTTATCACTCCTCACCAAACTCTTTCTACATCAGTTGCAAAGTTTTCTGAATTTATTATATAGATATAATTAGAGATGAAATACTTATATAATTACTATAACTACGGTAGTTAAAAGGAGTTAATTTTAAAAATCGTTACAAGGAAAAAAATTCAAGCAGCCCTAATAATTATAAGAACACCAAGTCGCATGTAAAACGGTATCTGCTCACTCTTGGAAGAGACGGACGTGGAAGAAACTGTCAATATGATGGTGGACACTGCACAAGCTCTGAGATGTCCGTACTGTGCCGCAACAGTTCATTCTTACAATTGGATGCTTTGGAGAAACTGGAGTGTCGCTGAAAACCAAAATGATTGCGTTGGTTAGTCTAAATGCGCAATCCCAACTTTGGACACGCCTGGACATGTTTTGTATGGTATAATATACTATCCATTCCCTTAAAAAAGAAAAGAAAAAAAAACAAGAACTATTCTGGTCAAGCGTGTATCGTTTTCAATCACTTATGGGATCTGAAGATCATGATACACTTGGTTAGCGACCTTTCGTCCACACCACAACCTGACATCAGCAATGTAAATGAAGCAAAGACTGACACTTGTTTATTCTCCGGCATGCAGTGGGATTGACCTGCACCACCCAGCTCCAAACTTTCACGAACTGACGTCATTCATGTGAGTATGATCATTTGGCAAGCTAGTCCTGTAAAAGCGCTAAGAGAATTGAGGATCGGGCTTCAATTATCCAATTTTTACTATATTCTATTAAATCATATTCACATATTTTTATAAGGTTTATATAAATATATAGACTAGATTTTAAATGACATAGGATTAAAACACTCAATAAAAACAGCGTACTCTAATTCAATAAATTGGGCCGCGTAACTCATGCTAAATTTGGGATCAAATTGTCCGTACCATTTTCTCAGTTCCAACATTGTTCTTAAAAAACTCTTCCACAAACTTTGCGATAAATAAATGAGTTATGATATTGTTTGACACTGATTTGGAATTGGACAAATGGCACAGATGATTTTCTTCCCTAAAGTTCACTCCATATTTTATATGGATACCAAATCCTTGTGCTATGTGTCATTAAAGATATTTCAACTCTGCGCTGATTATTTGTAATTATATATTTAGATGAGCTTTATATAAATATTTAATAAAATATATTAAAAATTAATTAAATAAATAATTATTTTTAATCATATATTTAAATATATGGATAAGATTTAATAAAATACAGTAAGAAATGACTATTTACTTTTATACGACGGTCTCATACCTGGAATTTAAAGGATATCCTACTGACCATTTATGTCATTTCTTCCGGTGAGGTTGGTGTCTTGGTTGAGACAGGTGGTAGTACAAGGACATTCAGCTAAAAGAGCTCCGAATATATTTTAAAAAAATTAAAAACAAACATTTGAATGTCCATTAAGATATAGGCAATCATACATCTGATGAAGACTAAAAGATGAATATGTTCAAACTCTTCTTGAAAGGGGTGATTCACGTAAGAAGAAATAAGGTTTCTGAGGTCCTTTAATATTAGAGGTCTTAATTCTGAATTTTCTAATCCATGCAAAGAAGGAGATTCCTTTTTAAAATCTTTTTTAAATTCTGAATTTTTTTATTTAAAAGAAGTTGTAGTCCAGATTTTTTTACTAACGTTATTTTAATTTAATTGTTTAAAATATATTGTTTAATTTATAATTTTAAGAAATTTAAAATAAAAATAATATTATTTAAATCAAATTATATTAAATAGAATGATTGACCCAACTCAATGACACGTCTAACCCAACTCAATCCGCAGGAGATGTTGCTTTCAAAATTTAACCTTTTAAGAGTGGGGAGGGGAGAGTACATGGAATTGCAGAATACATGTCCAACGATGAAAACAGGAATTGGGTTTGATGATGTGCTCTGCACCTTGTTCAACCACTAAAAGTCCACCCACGATACCGTTTCACGTCCCTACAAAAGGAGCTTCGTTCAGCCTTCATTTGTTTGTAAGGATCTAGGAGAAGCTAACACGTCCTCTATTTGCTATTTCTTTGTACATGCTTCCTTGGTGATGAATTTGGTATTATTCCTATTGGTGGCGTGACAGTGTGTGAATTGAACGTATGGCAGTAAAGCTTTGCACTGTCTAGAAACTGATTTAATATTAATCCAACTTAAACCACGCAAGATTGGTACACCCTCTGTTCCGGTGCAACCTCAAAAGTCCAATTTTTGTGAGCTCCATTTATCGAATGAATAGATTTTTATAGAATAGAATAATAAAACAGGTGATTAGGTCACCCACTGTCCCACTTTATTGGTATTCTGAATCAGTTCTGACCAGTCTTTACCAACTGTTTGCTGGAAAAATTGATCAATTTCTATCAATGGTTAAAAGGTCTAAGATGGCCCAATTGATAAACATTTGGATCTTGAAGCATCAATGCCAAGTTCAATATGAACACTAGATAATCTTGAGAGCAGTGGCGTGGCAATTTACTCAGTTTAAGACGTACGGCTATGGGGACAAATCACAAAAAAATGAAAATCTAAAAAATGAATATCACTTCACAAACTCTCAGCATGGATGACCGTCACAAACTCCCTCCCTCTCATCTTAAGAAATTAGTAAAACAAGTTGTACTCAGGTGTTAACTTGCAACATGAAGCACAATAGTTGAAATCCAAATGTGTGGGAAACTGCATCAAATGAGTAACACTGTGCTATTCACTCCAATCCAGTATATCTAAGTTTCAGAACGAACTCACCAAGCAATCTATGTTTCCTGATGACTACAAATAATATGCTTTTAGGACAGACATCAATATATTTTAGACAGCTAGAATGAGGGGGAAATATTAAAACTGAGCATACAATTATAAAGGAGGTTGACCATCTGGGTTCAGCACCTTCATCCAATTCACCCATTACGCCTACGCCGCCGAAAGTGTCTAAGGATGAAACTGTCTGCATATAGTGGATAGTTCTTCCTGATCATTCCCTTTATACATTTCCAATAAGAAAAATCAACCATTTCTCCATCTCTTCTGACAATGAACAAGCATCGTGAGGATTCAAAATCAGGGTGATGATCAACCTGCAATCGCAAACAAGGACTAACCATCATTTAGATATAATAATAAGCAGAACAAAACATCGCACAACCAAAGACAATAAAGGCAAAAATGACATGCCAAATGATCTTCCTAGACAGGCTAAAATGATCTTCCTAGACAGGCTAAGTAAGCAATCGCCTGTTTAGTAAATAATGGATATTAAATTACACTGGAGATCAAGGCCACAGGCACGAGAGACTGTGTATGATGATTTAATTAAACACAGGACATCAGCACATCAACATGTAAAAGTGACAGGAATTGTTATTCTTCAGAAAAATGAAATTCAAGTTTCCATAACGTTTAGCATTGCATGGTATAACTTGAATTCCATTCTGAAGCGTTACTACTTCAAGCCTACCGATAGTTAATCAAATCCCAAAATCAAAGATTTCTTCTTTTTGATGATAATACCCACAATAAAAACTTGATCAAATGGGTTTGCCTAAAATAACAGATAGTGAACAAGAATTAACCTAAACCAAACCCAAATTACACGTACCAATACTTGCTAGTCAATACATCCATCATACAGAAGAAAAGCACATTCTATTGCAAACACAAGCAATTAAGAGAAGTAAATGAGGGAGGGAATACCGTAATGTAATCAATCCCGCATCCAATTTTCTTGTCATATTCCGGATGGTACGGAAGTAACCTGTCCACTATGGTCTGCTGGTGCTCAGCACTTAATCTATCGCCATTCTCATACCTAAAATGAAAACAATAAGCTTAATAACCAAAATTTAATTATCATTTCTCTGATTATTTAGTTAAATCACTTACTTGCCGGAATGAAGAATCGTTCTAACAAAGCCAACAAGAGGAACAGTGTCTTCTAGAATCTGGTCCTCCCAATCCACCTCCTCCCTGTTCTCTTCATTCTCTTCCACGTCCTTCGTCGACGGTACAACTGGTCTCCTCAGCAAGTCCGACCCGTCGGATTCCGTCTTAAGCGCACATACTCGCAACGACCTTGAGTAAAATCGGAAAGAAAAGACACTGGGCGAACAGAGATAGATAGGGTTGGAGTGGCCTTGTAAAGATGGAAGAGAAAGTGAAGTAGTGATTGGCAATGCCATGTCCCAATAAAAACCTAGCTAGCCCCTCCTGTATTGCTCTTGCTTCTACAAGCTAGTTAGTTGGTTTGATGTAATTGAATGGTTACCATGGCCAAAGGACTTTCTGAGACTCAAGGTGTTTGTTATTGGGAGAACGAGGCAGCGGACGGAAATGGTAACAAGATAAAAAGGCAATCCTGTTAAGAGTCTGGGCCTCAGTACCATCATGACGGGCTTCAAGTAGCTCCCTCCAAGTCAAAACCACTCCCCTGTTTGTTTAATTCATATAATTAAAGAGTTAAATACAACAAACATCTATTTTTTTAGCCTATTCTGTCTCTCAATTTATTTCTTAATATTTATAGAAACTTTACCAATTTTGTAATTATAACTCGAACTTAAAAAAGTAGTAATTAAATATTTAAACTTTCAATTTTTCCGATTCTAACCTGACATTAGTATTTCCATTAACAATAATAACGTAACTTGCCATACAAAATAAAATCTCTAAATACTTATACACATCAAACTTAATTAAGTTTAACTAAACTTCGTTATTTTGGTGTTGAAATCTCTAAAGTAAACTCGTTGCTTAAATTACTAGATTTAAAAAACCTAAATCAGTTCGTTCTCGCACAAAAAAAAAAAAGAGGGCTTAGGGTGAAAAATTAAGATTCTATTCAAATTGTTAAAAAGTGTATTATTGTCATCTTGCACTAGCATATCAAAGTGTTGTTGTTGTCTTATATTAGCACTGTAGAGTTTGATTTAGGGATTTTAGTCCTAAAACGACATAATTTAGTTAAACTTAATATTAAGTATGACGTGTATAAATGTTTAAGATTTTTATTTTATGTGACAAGTTACGTCAACAATATTAATAAAAATATTAACGTCGAGTTAGAATTAAAAATTTTTAAAATTTTGATTATTTAATTACTACTTTTTAAGTTCAGAATATAATTATAACATTTTAATTAACCCAAATTAATAAAACTACTAAATATTATTTAAATTATTAATTTTTTAACTAAGGACAGCAAAAATTATTAATTTTTGTAGTCAACCACCTCTTTTCTTTTCTTTTCCTTTTTCTGGTTTGAAACTTGAGAAATCCTATTTATTAGAGTCTCCGTTCTTAAGCAATTTCAATGTAGCTGAGAGGATTAGTCAACTATCTTTAGTTTCACAAGTTGGATTTTATTTACAAGTTGCTTTGCTATTGAATACTCGAAAAAAGTCATAACTCATGCCAGCCCTGAATTGTGCATACCCAGAAGAAACCAAGAATCAGAAGAAACCAAGAATCTTCGTTAAATTAGATGAAGATTCCAACCTTTTTTTTTTTCGGAGGAATAACTATAACGTTGAAGACCTTTGTGTATAAAGCATAACATTGCTCTGGTTTTTTCTTGCAATGTAAGGGTCAACTATTTCGCTCTGCAAAACCAAAGACTTGGGGGCGAGACAGCGAAAAAATGTGTCGTTTCCTTTCCATTTTCTTCACTTTCCTGCTGTTCTTGGGATCAAAAGCTACGGCCAAAGGAGGAGGGAACAACTGCTCGTTGACTCTCCGAGTTATAGGCACCATTGGTGGTGTTTTTGACGATACCTGGCGTGTTGGGAAGGAGCAGAAAGTAGCCATGGAAATGGCTCTGGCAGATTTCTGTCACTCTAAGAAGCTGGGGTTGGAGCTTATATTTTCGCGTGGGAGCTCAGCTGGTAAGATTTCTGTGTCTTCTTCAACTTGAAATGAAAGAACTCATATTCACAACTTAATAAACTCCACTGCTTGAGTCCGTTTGCTTCAAAATTAAACTCATTTGAATTATATATGTTCAATAGTCTTGAAATGTAGCAGAAAGTTATAACAAGCAGTTTTATACTTTCTAATTTAGGTCGTAGGACATGATGTGTCGGCATTTGACTAGTCAAGTGTTTCTGAACCAATGTAGTAAAGTCCTGACAGCTTCTTGAGCTGTAACTTTTAGGAAGTATTTTCGCACTATTTGGTCATTTCTGTTCTGAGACTAGTAGCTCAGGGAAAGTTAAAAAACGACTATGGTTACCCGAACCTGGTAGCCTGGACTAGGCTTATACTGTATCCTGAAATTTTCTTCTGCCATCATGTATAGAAAAGGAAGTTTGATTGCAAATTATTCTACCAAGTGTAGAGTCGAAACTGATGCAGTAAGTTTTCACGTACAAGGGGCCATCCATTTCCAAGGCTTCTAGGCCAATCCCATTTTTTTAAAGCTTTCCTTGTTCTTGACTTTTATTTGTGGATTTATTAGGCATAAATCAATACAATTTTGTTTGCAGAGACATATAGAAAAAACGAAACTTAAAATTAAACAAGAACAGGTACTGCTGCTAATTGGACTTTGGATTTAAAGGGCTATTTGTTAGTAGTTCCTGATTCTTTCGGTAACTCGGCTACCTGCAGCAATTGTGCTCATTGACAGCAAAAAAGTGCAAGCCATTGTCGGGACAATGAATGCTCAAGAAGCTGCTATATTCTCGGAGATTAACAAAAACATCAAAGACATTACAATCATATCCTTAACTTCACCTGCCATAATCCCCCCATTGATGGGAAAGCAGTTGCCGAATTTCCTCCAAATGAGTAGTCACATTACCCTCCACTTGCAATGTATAGCAGCCATTGTAAGTCATTTCAGGTGGCGAAAAGTGACAGCAGTCTATGAACACGACAATGGGTTGTCCTCTGATTCTGGGATTGTGACCCTTCTTTCTGACAAACTGAAGGATATAGACTCAGAGATTGAGTACCACTTGGCATTTCCTTCCATGTCTTCTCTGACAAATCCTGAATCAGTCATCGAACTACAGCTTAACAAGTTGAAGAGCAGGAGTAATAGGGTTTTCGTAATCGTAAAATCCTCCTTAAACTTGGCTATCATGATGTTTGAGAAGGCAAAGCAGATGGGGATGATGGAGAAAGGTTATGTATGGATTGTTGCAGATGATATCGCTAGCTGTCTTGACTCTGTTGATTCTTCTGTCCTCGGCAACATGGAAGGTGTAATTGGTTTCAGAACTTATTTTAACGACACGAAACACCTATTTAAACAGTTCAAATTTAGATTTCTAAGGAAGTATGGATCAGAGTACCCAGAGGAAGAAGAGTATTCTAATCTTAGTATTTTTGCACTCCGTGCTTATGATGCAACTTGGGCTATTGCTCAAGCAATGGAGCTATCAGAGAACGATACAAACTGGAAACATATATCTGGAATCATTCAATCCAGCAATTCAGATGGTCTAAGTGGCAAGATAAGATTCGAAAACAACAGATTGTGGCAATTGCCCACATTTGAGGTCGTTAATGTCGTCAGTGATGGCTACAGAAAGATGGCGTTTTGGTCACCAGAATTCGGCTTCTCTGAGATGCACGATAAAAGCAATGGATCCTTGGTAGATCTCGGCCCAATTTATTGGCCTGGAGGCATGAAAAATGTTCCAAAGGGATGGGCGACATGTGATGCAGATAGACCTTTGAAGATAGGAGTCCCTGCAAAGGGTGCTTTTGATCAGTTCGTGCGAGTAACTTTTGATCAGGGAAACAATCGAACTTACGTAACTGGATTCTCGATTAATGTGTTCGAGGCTGTTGTAAAGCACCTGCCTTATAATTTTCCTTATGTCTTGGTTCCGTTCTATGGCACATATGATGATATGGTGAAGCAAGTTTCTTACAAGGTCAGAGTTCCTCTCCAAGTTCTGAGAGCATCTATTCTTTCCGCGTGTCCTTAAACGAATCTGTTTCTAATGCTAAAAATAGGCCTTGGATGCAGCTGTTGGAGACACAGAGATAATGTCGGACCGATTGCAGTATGCTCAATTTTCTCACCCGTACATAGATTCCGGACTGGTCATGGTGGTGACCCTGAAGCATGAAAAGTACAATCTGACATGGATGTTGAAAGTCTTTACTCTACATATGTGGCTGCTAATTATATCAATGCATATGCTCGTATGTTTTGTTGTATGGTTGATTGAACGCAGAGAGAACACAGATTTTCAAGGGTTTGGCGATATGCTATGGTTTTCTGTCACCGTAATTTTCAACGCACACCGTAAGCTAACAAAGACGCTACATGAATATATAAAAAAAAAAAAATGATTATTAAGGTGTGGGTTTAGTATTTGACTTTCTTGCTCGTGTGTCATGAACAGGTGAGTCACTGAAGAGCGGTATAGCTCGATTTGTACTTGGACCATGGCTATTTGTGATTCTGATTGTATTATCAACTTTTACGGCGAGCTTGACGTCCAAGATGACCATTTCCCGGCTGCAGCCATCTGTGCCAGATGTTGAAACACTCAAAAGCACAAATGCAGGTGTAGGTTGTAATGGCAACTCCTTTATAGTAAGATACCTGATCGATGTGTTGCACTTCAAGCCAGAGAATATTAAGAGCATCAATTCAATAAACGATTACCCAGAAGCCTTTGAGACAGGAGAAATTAAAGCTGCCTTCTTCGTTGAGCCTCATGCGACTGTCTTCCTTGCGAAGCACTGCGAAGGCTACACTAAAACGGGGCATTCCTTCCAGCTTGGAGGTTTTGGTTTTGTAAGTTACCCTGCTTAGTTTTTTTTTTTTCCAGTGCGAGTCCAGGCTTTTTGGATCGTTCATTCACTCCCCATTCTCACCCTCAGGCGTTCCCTAAAGGCTCAGCCCTGGCTTTTGACATGTCGGAGGCAATCCTTAAAGTCATAGAAAGTGGAGAAATGCAACAATTACACGCAAGCTTGACATCATCTTCCAATTGCTCCTCTTCAGACAGTAACGGAGCCAATTCAGAGATACCTCCAGGACCTTTCGTTCTTATATTCTCAATACCAGGTGGCATAGCAGCAGTCTTTGGACTCTCTGTCGCATTTAGGCGTGTGGAAGAAAATAGTCAGATATTGAACCGCATTCAAGTATACCTGACAAGAAGAGGAATTTGGGGATGGACAAGCAAGCTTTTGTCTAGAGCAGATCCCATTGTCCCAGGGCCAAGTTGAGACTTCAGGGGTTGCTGAACTAGCAAGTTCTTGCCACCAACAAATTTAGAAATGTGCGAATTCTCATCGATGGGGACTAATGTACCTCGGATATTCCTACTAAGAATACTGATATTGTACCCAGTTACAAGGTGTTAGCACTTAGCACGGTTTTCCTGTTGTTTGATTTTCTCTCAAAGTGTAGAAATGTCAATGTTTTAAAAATCAAATTGTAAGTTAAATTAGTAATATAAAAGTTTTAAATTTAAAAAGTTTAATTAATATTAAACTATCGTAAAATAAGGTTAAATATTAAATAAATTTTAAAATTTAAAATATGATTAAAAGAGATTGTTTTTAGGTAGTAATGAATTTGAAGTTTAATGAATGTTTAGAATTTTATTTATAAGCATACAAGACGGGGTTATTAAACACAACTTCCAATGCACTTAATAGTTAATACTACTTTAATTAACTTAAGTAACATAAGTTCTTAATGTGCTGATAAAGAGTAACAAGTTAAAAGAGTAATTTAGGAGTTGTTATCTAGATATCACTTTATTATATTCTTCAGTTTTACTTCTACAGTCCTCCCCAGTTGCAAAAGATCTTCCATAGATTTTTCACAATATGAGGATAGATTAGTAATGTTAAAAATTGCACCGTAATCTTCTAATAAATCTATTTATAATTATGCATAATAATGGGTTGGATTGGCCTGGCTCAATACGAGGATAGATTAGTAATGTTAAAAATTGTAGATTCACCATAATTTTATGACAAATCTATTTATAAGTGGGGACGGTAATGGGCAAGCTTAGCTTGATCGGTATTGTAGGGGACTCGAGTTTGACTTGACCTAGTTGAAATTACTTTTAAAAAAAATTAAAACGGCGTTGTTTTGCTGTAAAGGTTGGGTCGAACTTAGGCCTAACCCAAATTATTTTTTAAAAATAATTAAAATGTCAAAATGACATTGTTTCTGTTGTTAGTTGTTGGGCCTTAGATCGGGATGGGCTTGAGCTTGGAGAGGCCTGAAATTTTTTAAAAATAGAGCTCAAGATCTAGTTAACTTAGGCCTGATCTGTTGATCTCAGGCAAGATAGGTCGGGCTAGGCCTGAGTCCTATTGCCATCTCTTTTTATAAGCGTTATCGTTAATACTTTCATTATTCAAAAGGGACCATCAACTTGAGGAGAAAGTTTAAGGGCCTATTGATTTAAATGAGATAATGATAATAAGAACGAGAATGAATATAGTGAGAAATGAAAATAGATATAATCATTATAATTATAATAATTGGTTAGAACGAAAGAATGATTATCA
>JANIHZ010000006.1:5723762-5734838 GCA_027478365.1 Erythroxylum rufum | reverse complement strand
GAATACCCCGTTAGGCAAACGAGAGTATCCCTACAGCATATAAGTGAGGGATAAAGGTCGGGATCAGTTCGCGTCTGCATTGTATTTCTTTATTTTCGTACTGAATTGTATTTCCCGCAAATTCTGTATTAAGGAGTGTATTCTGAAATTATTGTACAATGTGTATGCGAATGTAATCATGTTGTATTGACTTCATAATTGTGAGTGTTTTGTGTCTGGAATGGGCCCTAGTGATTAACGAAATTCTGATGATTTGAAAAATCTTTATGGAATAAAGTGGGCCCTATTTGATTATCGATTTTTGCATACTATGTTTGTGGTTTTAAAAAATATTTATACAGAGTTTTGACTGATTAAGTGCTCTAACATGCTACCCTCGCGGGGCACGGACTCGGAAATCACTTAGGATGTCGGGCACATGTCTTGTGAGAGTGGGGTGCTACAGTTGCATTTTTGGGGAAAATATGGTCAAAAGGAAATTATTCAACAGAACATTCATCCAATGTTATAAAATTGTCTCATGGGATATTGCCTAAGCCCATGACAGGAGGAAATCAAAAGTTTGGAGGAAAACATAAATGGGAGAAAACAACTTCTAGTAAAGAGTTAGATAAAAGAAGGGCGAAAGGGTTGTGCTTTTGGTATGATGAAACTTTTTTACCAAGCTATAAATGTAAGAAGAAAATGTTTCACATCTATATGTTTAAAAAGGAACAAGAATATGACAATTAACAAAGACAGAGGAGGATCACACACCCTCAAGCATTACTCTGCAGGTAATGGCAGGAGTAAGTGAACTTAAGTATCAATAAATGAAATTCAAAGGGATAACAAGGGGAGAACAATAAATATATTAATAAATGGTGGAAGTACTCATAACCTTATATACAAGGAATTATTAAGAAAGGTAGAAGGTGAAAAGGAGGAAATTAAAAAAAACCACTATGTGGGAAGAGGATTAAACCTTATAAGTAATCTCACTTGTCACAATATCAGGTGGCAAATGAAGGTAAGGAGTTTGTGACGAATGTTTTAGTGATTGATATAGGAGGGAATGATATGGTGTTGGGTGTATAGTGGTTGTCCACTTTGGATAACATAGTGTGTAACTATATAAATGGTACTATGAATTTTTGATGGAAGAACCATGAAATAAAATTGAGAAGTGAAAGTTGTAAAAGGATAGTAGAAGTTTAGAACAGAAAAATAAAGAAAGTAGAAGATATGGTGTGCTATTTTTCTGTAATATCTAAGACTAAGCTTAGAGAGGACTTAAGTTAAGTGTAAAGGGAATGTTGGTCTCTTTTAGTAGAATTGAAGGATAATGCAATGTCTCAGGAAGTTAGCGAGTGATTACAAAAGTTGTTACATGAGTATTCATATGTATTTGTGCACCTAAAGCGTTACCTTCTAAGTGATTTCTTGACCGTTGAATCCCAATTAAAGAAGGAACTGAGGCAATTAATCTTAGAACCTATAGGTACTCAGGGTTACAAAAAATAGTAATATAAGAATAAATGGATGAGATGCTGAAGTAAGGAATTATAGGGAAAAGTGCAAGCCATTTTTCTACACTAGTCATTTTGATTAAAAAGATAGATGGATTGTGGCAACACTGTTTAGATTATAGATCTTTGATTAAGAATACTATTAAGGATAAGTTTTTGATACTACTAGTAGGGAGTTATTTGATGAATTACAAAATGCAGCATATTTTTCCAAGCTCAATCTCAAAGCTAGATATCATCTTATTACATAAAGATGACATATACAAAATAACGTTTGAAATATATAAAGGACATTATAAATTCCTAGTAATACCCTCCAGATTAACAAATTCTCTAGTCACATTTCAAAGCTTAATGAATCGCATATTCAAAGAATATCTAAAAATGTTTATGCTACTATTTTTTGATGATATACTGGTATAAAACATTTTCATATCATTTGAAGCATTTACAATTAATTTTAAAGACATTGTGGGGACAATAGTTGTTTGCAAAACTAAGTAAGTGCTCTTTTGGTGCAGTAAAAATTGAGTATTTGGGGCATATCATTGGTTAGGAGGGAGTTTCGACTAATCCCCAAAAGATGCAAGTTTTAAAGCAGTGGTTAGAACAAAAAATATTGAAACAATTGAGGGGATTATTAAGCATTTATGAATGCTAACAAAGATTTATTCAAGGATATGGACAATTAAGCACATCATTAACTAATTTATTATAGAACACTTTTGTATGGAGAGAAAAAGCAACAAAGGCATTCTCGACATTAAAAGAAGCCTCAACCTTAGCCCTAATATTAGCTCTTCCTGATTTTAACGAGGTGTTTATGTTGAAGGCAAATATATGTGGTGAGGAAATTAGTGCATTTATTATACAGGAGAGTCATCCAGTAGCTTATGTCAATAAAAAATTATCAAATCAATATAGGCGTTAATTGATTTATTAAAAGGCATTTCTTACATTAGTTATAGTTATAAAATAATGGTCACAATACTTACCCAGACACCACTTTATCATACAAATTGATTATCGCAACTTTTAATATTTGTTGGAACAAAATATAACCATGCCTTTTAAGTAAAATATAACCATGCCTTTTACATAAACATGTGACTAGTTCAAAATTATTTACTTTCTAGGTATCACAAATTTCTATATATTTGTTTCAAGAAATTAAGTGAAGTTGGTAAGAGGATGAGGAGGTTTAAAAAATAATATAACTTAGTAAAAAAGAAGTTAAGATTTCATCTTACACCTATAATAAGGTGTGCTTAGGGGAAATTAGTTGTTGAAATTTCTCTTAGTTTAAGATAAAAACTTGTTGAGTTATTTCATACTTCTACACATTCAGGGTGGTTGGGAACATAGAAGAAACTCATCATTTATTTTTTCTACAGAATATTACAGAAGGATGTGATGCAATTTGTGTAGAAATATGAAGTGTGTCGAAGGAATAAATATGACCTTACAAAATCATCTGAGTTATTACAACCTTTTCTAGTTCCAAAAAAATGTAGACAGAGGTTAGTATAGACTTTATGGAAGAACTTCCCAATTTTAATAGATATTAAGTCATTTTCTCGGGAGTGGATAGACTGAGTAAGTATGATTACTTTATTCCACTTCACTATCCCTATTGTTACAAAGGTTTTCCGAGACATTAAACTTGTATTGAAGTTGCACCTACTCCTTTGCACGGGAATCTCACTTAAATCTGTTTAAGCAAGACTCAACCTTTTTATCATTGACCAACAAAACCTTGTTCTCAAATGTCTCACAAACCTCAAAGTGTTTAACTCTCACACTTGAGTAAGAATATTACGGAAGTATTAAACACACAAGTGTTATGACAAAAAATAAACCTTTATTAGTTCTCTAAAAGTATACCAAGGAATGCTCTCTCCCAATGTGTTTCCTCCCTCTCTTTCTCTCCTCTCTAGGAGTAAAGCTTAAATAAGATATTTATAGGCACCTCTAACTTTACATTTCAGAATCTTAATTGTACTGGACTAACTATATCACTTCTTATCCTTATCAGATTACATCATATTAACTAGATAATGCTCCCATCTAAATAGAACTCTATCTTATATGACTTATTTATATCATAACAAACAAGGTAAGAGATTACATTTAAATAGGAAAGATACATCCATGTCCATGAAGAACTCTATTATCTTTAAATGATCATATCTACTGTGATCTTATCCACCACATCTTCTGTGATCTCGCCTTGATCTTTATCCATTAATGATGAGTCATCCAAGCTCAAATCCTTTCATAGCACACTAGTCTCGTCCAATGCTTACTCATATCAAGTCCATTAGTTATGGTCTGTTTATTTGACCACACATTAAGTTTTTAAAGCTCTCACATATCTCCCTCACGTATGTGATCTAGCTAACCTTCAACCTAAGGTCCATCTTAACATATCTTTTGGGCTCATATCTGAATTTTACATCTCATCGAAGATTTCTACTAATGTGCAGCAACGCATATACCAACACATTGACAATGTATGTTTTGCTTGCCTACTCGCAAGTCTTTACTTTGTTTCGTCGTCCCAAGTGGCAAACATTAGCGAAGGTTTGCCAATGCCTGCACAATTCTGCTATTAAGACTTAAGGGTTTAACACCTATAAAATTGTGAAGGTCACCAAGGGTTTTATGGATAACATATTCAAATTGCATAGGATGCTTAAAATTATTATGATTGATAGAGATGCAATATTAAACGGTGCATTTTGGAAGGAACTTTTTCACTTACAAGGAGTGCAATAGCATTTTTCAATAGCAAATCATCCTCAAAAAGATTGTAAACCAAGGTTTTGAATTGTACCTTTGAGACTTATCTTTATTGTATGACATCGGACTATCCTAACCAGTGGAGCACATAACTAGCATTAGAAGAGGGGTGGTATAATACCACTTTCCATTCTGTTATACCCATGTCACCATTTGAAACTTTAGATAGTTATTCAACTCCACCATATGTTCCTTATTTAGCAGGAGATTCTTATGTGTTGCTAGTGGAGTGTCAACTTCCTTAACTATTCCTTCTTCAACATATATGGATGTGTGAACTCCTATCGTAGTGTTAGATAGAAGATTGGTAAATCATCGCAATAAACCTATTATCCAGATAGTAGTTTAGTGGTCTTCACCTAAGACTAATGATATGAAAATATCTTTATGATATTTAGCAGCAATTTCCCGATGTTAACTTTATGGACAAGGTTGTTGAGTAACGAGGTATTATTACAAATAGAAACATCAGGTAATAAGACCATGATCGAGTTGAGGAAGTTGATTTAATACCTAAGGCTAATGATATTTTGCGTTTCTTACCGTCAAACATTACTGAACATAATAATATAACAAATTATATAATTTTATTGTGTGGTTATGTTTAAAATATCTTTTTATATATATTATTATATAATTTAAAATGTGAATAAATGTTTAAGTAACATTACTATAATGACAAGGCTATTAAAATGCTATCATACATGAAAACAATATGAAAATGTAGATAATTCTTCTATTGTGAACCTTTTTAGTATGAATATTTGAAAATGAATTTATCCATCCAATACAATGGAGAGTTCTAAAATAGATGCCCAAAACTGAAGTTCTTACACCCAACTAGGTGTAGATTTCGAGAAGAAGCCATGTTTACTGTAATTGGATTAAATATATCATATCAATAGTAAAGGTTTGGTACAATTTAATATAAAATTATTGATCAAACTTTGATTTTATTGAATTTAAAATTCAAAAATATTTAAATTGGAGCTGAATTTTGAATTTAAATGTCCTTAACTAAGTTTAAATTCACCTATTATGATATAAACTAAAAAAATTTTATTAATCCAAAATCGGATTGAATTTCATGAGATTTTCTTATTGTATCATTTGTCATGAAAGTGCTTATGTGATCTAACTTGAAGAAGTAAGATGTTCCCAATTTCTTCTGCTTTTGCTTAATCGTGATTAGATGAAAAGTTATAATGAAAACAATGTTCAAATATGTATCTCAAGACCTTTTTTTAATTTTTTAAAAACAAGATTTAAATTTGGGGAAGAATAAAAATGTTTTGAGGAAGAATTTCTATAGTGGACAAAGAGATCAAAGTGTTTTTGGTACAAAGAAAGAATTTATAAGTAGAGAGAGAATTCACATAGCCTCCTTAACCCAATGCAATACACACATTGCACACATATTAGTAACTGCACAATTATAAGTATTCGTTTATGCATAAATATGGAATATGTACAATGTATTCTTAATGACGATCTCGGATATCTTTCCATTATTCTCGTCACATTATCAATCACAGTTCAAAACTCACCTAAGTATAATTTTTACTTAGGTTGCACCTCAATAAAACTATAAGAAACAAAATTCATAATTCAATTACTCGTCATTTCATTTCTAGCATTATTAGCTCTCACGGTAACCAAATCTCACTCACTTTTATTTAATACCCATTGCTTATTTCCTTTGAATCACAACTACAATCATATGAACCTCTTCATTTCCATTATGCACATGTCTTTGGTACTTTAATACCAACAATTCATTCACTAATGTTATTCTAACATTATATAATCATACAATATCCAAACTCTCATTCTTTCCAATATCACCTCCAAAATTCCAAACCTTCGGGTCAATTTTCCATGATAATTTTGATCAGATAAATGAAGTAATTTGATAACACTTTCTTCTAAAACAATGTTCCTCATTATCTTAAGTTTCTAATGACATAGAAATCATTCAATTTGGTTCAATAATCTGAAAGTTATACTCCAAACATATTTGGACTATTCTTACACCAAAACAGCATTTTGTGCTAAACTAACATCCAAGAATCTAAATTCTTAGAGACTGAATTTAGACTCAATTTCTTCAGAAAATTTGTATCTCTATGTCTCTAGTTTACTCCAAATCAAAAATCACTTCATTTGGATAACTATAGAAAACGTTATGCCTAAAATACCAAAGCATGTTCAAGCTGTGTAGGAAAAACTTCGTCGCGGCGAACCAGAAAGTTGGTCATTGCGAACTTTGATTTTTTTCAATATTGGCCACAGCGAACCACAGAGTCGGCTACAACGAACTTCCACAGAAACTCGATTCATCTTCCTTTTCTTTTAATTTTAACCTCCCACCTTTCACATATAACCCATCTTGAACATAAACCATCTTTTCTACTTAATTTCAACTTCATGTCAACTCAATAACATTCACAAACCAATTCATGATCAACTTTCTACACTCATCCTAACACCACTTTGATGATCATTCAACCTAAATATCATCTCTATAACAATATATGAATTATTACCCATCACACATAAACAAGGGCAAGACATTTACATCACCCACGACATATACATAAGCATTGCATAATCAAGTCATCAAATCTCAATTTACTCATCATTTTTGCTTCATTTAACTATACCCATGACATTTAAAGAATAACTTACTTGGTTTAGCTCCAAAATCTTCAAGAATACCAAAAATCCCTAGCTTCACCAACAACCCACGATCATCATCTTCTAAAGGTGATAGGGATGGGTTTTTGGTGAGAATGAAAGAGGGAGCAAGGTGAAAGAGTAGCAAGTAAGAGGTGGGAGAGCTAGCTTCAATGTAGGTGAAGGTGAGAGTAATTAGGGCAACGAAAATGGAGAAGAAGAGAAGAGAGAGAAGCCACGAAGGAGATAAGAAGAGAACAAAAACAAAACCTAATGGTCTTTTAAATAAAAAGCATCATGGGAGACCAAAAGGGGGTTAAATGCTTAGTGGACTTAGGACATTGTTTGGCAAGTGACACTTGTCACTTGCCACATATCTAATTCTTATAACTTTAAACTAGGTTCTTTCATTTAACTAGTCCAATCAAATCCAATTCCTACTCCAATGGTCTCCCAATTTTAATTGACACTTGTTAATAAATCCCAAAGTCCTTTATCAAAATTTCCATTTCCATTTGATGGTAAATTCTACTACCATTTACTAATAGTTTCGCCATTTGGCAATTTTCCTAGTCCAAAATACCTAACAATTTTCAGAAAATTCTCCAAAAATTTCAAAAATTCTAAATCAGCAAATACACTTTCCAAATCAATTTTCAACATATAAAAACCACAATTTTCAATAATATCACATTACAATTTAATTATACCCGGAATGTCAATGAATGCATGTACAATCATTTTAATGTGTGCAAAAATTCAAATTCACATGTGTGTATCCTAACAGTATGCATAAGCATAAAAAAAATGCAATTTTCTTAATCTCTCATTGATCTCACATGCACCGGATTTTAGGGTTCTAACCCTTAGTATGGAAACAGGATGTTACACAATATCCCCCTCACATAAACCATATGAAAGCATAAAGGATTATCATTCAACACTCTTTTATCCAAATTACTATAAAATTCTTGCACCAACTCAGCATCAAAGTGATGTGGAAATAAAGCAGCATGTAACAAATTCTTATGAAGGAAATAGTTGATTTCATAGGCTAAATTATATAGATACTTAAACAAACATGTGGGTGCTTGTTAGAGACTAAGTTCAATGAACTAACCTGAAATGAAAAATCTATTTGAAACATCTCTTATATGTCTATGAAAATTTTCATGGTGATAATTATATAAGTGATCCTTTGACTTGATGAGGTCTCTGAAGTTATCTTGTATATGGATTGCTATATTTTGATATTACTTATGACCTATTATAATCTACTACAAGAAAAATATCGTTTAGCGACGAATATTACCGACGAAAAACCTTTGGATTCCATCGGTAATAGAAATTGGCGATGAAATTAACTGACAAACAAAGGTGTCGTAAAAACATTTGTAGGTAAATTTACCAACAAACATTTTATACAATCGTCGGTGAATATACCGACGGTTGGATTTGACCATCGGTAAATTTACCTACGACTATTTTCTTTCCATCGGAATATTTGCAAGTGGTATTGATTATTCCGTCAGTAACTATTCACCGACGGTTCAACAAATCCTGACGGTAAAGTTGGCGATGGGCTATCAATATTACCTACGGTGATTCTTTGCTCCATTGGTAAATATCATGGATTTTACTGACAGTTTGTGGTATTTCGTCGGTAAATATAATAGATTTTACCCACGTACTTATATTTTCTGTAGGTAAATATTTTTTAATTTTTTTAAAAAATCCCGATATTAAATTTTATTTCATGATCTTATGGTTAATGCATAATTTAAACAGTTATGAATTATCTGTGCATAATATTTTGATTTGTTTATATATTTAATTTGTTTAAACAGAAAGTCGATTGATGATATAAGGTAAAAATTATCTTAATTGATAATAAAAGATTAAATTGTACATAATAAGTATTTGTAATTCAAATGAAATGACTACAAGTACACTATTGTCCTAGTGACTGCGGATGCTCTGAAGTGCTACCCCTCTCCTTCAACTCATCCACCTCATTACAGAGCTAAGCTATGTACTCTATCAATGTCTGCACTGTGATCCGAAGGTCATTGATTTCATTGGTTGTCGACCGTCTACTAGATGTTGTTGTATTGGACGTGAAGGATTGCAAATAACATGTGTTCGTAAATGAACCTAACCTGAAGATCCTTCCATGATGGTCTGTAACATCCCGCCTCCATATTAAGGGTTAGGACCCGAAATTTTAGTACATGTGAGCTTAAAGAGAGATTAAGGAAATGCATTTTCTTGCTAAGGCATAATGTTAGCATATATGCACATAAATATTGAATGTTTGCACATAAAAATGTGGTACATGCATTCATTGATAACTTCCGGATATGATAGTTTTTTTTAATGTGATTTTATTGAAAATGAGAAGTAGAGGGAGTAGAAAGAGTGATCTTGGTATGAGTTGTGGTAATGATCTGGAAAATGTTCACTGAGTGTGCTTCGGTTTGTTAGCCATAACTTTTTCTTTAGTTATCCAAACGAGATGATTCTTGATTTGGATTAAACTAGAAACATATGGCTACATTTCTTATTTCTGTCTCTAAGAGTCTCAAAATTTCATGAAGTTGAGAATGGGGTGCAGTACCTTGGAGCTGAATGTAAAATTCGTCTTCAGACTTTAGGGGAAAATTTGGGATTAATCTAGATAGATTTTGGCAAAGTTGCCTTCTTGAGAGTTGTAGATCTTTCTTTTATCTTTCCAACAATATATAGTATGAAAATTTTGGACATCTGAGTAGAAAGTTATGGTCTTTATATGTAGAGATGCAAAAGTAAGACGAAGCAAAGTAAGACGAAGCAAAGTAAGACAAAAGCAAAGTAAGACGAAGCAAAGTAAGACAAAAGCAAAGTAAGACGAAGCAAAGTAAGACGAAGTAAAGTAAGACGAAGTAAAAGTAAGACGAAGTAAAGTAAGACAAAAGCAAAATAAGACGAAGCAAAAGTAAGACGAAGCAAAAGTAAGACGAAGAAAAAGTAAGATGAAGCAAAGTAAGACTAAGCAAAGTAATACGAAGCAAAGTAAGATGAAGCAAAAGTAAGACAAAGCAAAGTAAGACGAAGCAAAGTAAGATGAAGAAAAATAAGACGAAGCAAAGTAAGAAGATGCAAAGTAAGACGATGCAAAAGTAAGAAAGAAGAAAGCACAGAAGATAGAATTGGTCTTTGAGGTCTTCATGAAAGTTGTAGATCTTGAAGTCCTCTTTCAAATTGTTCAAATATGATATTATTCCAGCATCTATAGCAAATGTTATGGCAATTGCACCAAGACAGGTTCAATATGAGTAAGGACAAAACCAGATTTGACTCTTTGGCCATAACTTCTTCTCTAGACACCTAAATGACTTGATTTGTGAACCATTAGACTCGTAAGACATTGCTCTACATATAAAACAGAAATCATAGCCATCTAAAATGAATTGGGAAATATCGAGTGAAAAAGGAGGGAAGGGTACAGTGAGTGTGCTCTTAAGTAATATGAACTGGTGTTATTCCACTGAACATACTTCAGTATTTTGATGATTTCTAGATAGGTAGAGCTCCAAATGAGATGATTTCTAATTTGTAGTAAACTAGAGACATGGATCTGCAAATGGTATGAGGAAATGGGAATCTAATTCAATCTCTAAGATGTCTAAATTCTAGATGGAAGTTGTGCATAGTATACTGTTTTGGACAAGAGCAGTCGAAAAATGTTTGAAGTAGATCTTTTGAATCACTGAACCAAATTGAAGGATTTTGGAGGCATTAGAAACTTAAGACAATGGGGGACATTTTTTGGAAGAAAGTGTTATGTTATAATGTTTAAGGGTACTGTTGGCAAGATACTTAAATATAAAAGACATAAGGCATCAATAGAAGGGCAAATGGGATAATTCTCAATCATTAAGGGCATAATTGGGAGAAGAAGTGTTGTCTTGCTTATAAATAAAGAAGAAAAACATGAATGTAAGGATAAGCAACAGAGAATAATGAAAAATGATTAAGAAAGAGAAAGAGAGTTGGTGATTTGAGAGAAAAGAAGAGAGTTGAGCTAGGGTTTAATTCTTCTTCATCTTCA